>PVJA010020604.1:0-36711 GCA_004027025.1 Myocastor coypus | reverse complement strand
TCTTCTTCTTCTTCTTCTTCTTCTTCTTCTTCTTCTTCTTCTTCTTCTTCTTCTTCTTCTTCTTCTTCGTCTATGTGTCTATTCAGTCATCTACTTTGGGTTTAGGTCTTTTAGTTTGAGTATTTCAATATTTTTTGAGTTCTTCATATTCTAGATATTAATCCTCTCTTGTAGGTGTGCTTGACAAATATTTGTTCTTATTATATGAGTTGTCCCTTCACCTTGTTGTTCCTTTCCTCTTGCAAGTTTTTATTTTGATTTAATCTCATGTGTTGATTTTTGGTATTGTAGCCTTAGTATGGTGGTTTGGTTCCAAGCATGCTTGTCTATGTCTGTCTGCTATGGTTTTATCTCTAGATTTCCCACAAAACTTCATGCAGTCATGAGGGTGGTTTCTTAGAATTTGTGATTCGTTCGTTGCCTAGTTCTGGGATTTGAGTGTGAGTGCTGCATCCTCCATAGGGTGAGAAGTAGAAATTGTAAGGTTTGAGGGAGTTCTAAGAAAAGCTTGGTGGAGGGCTAGCAATATCATATACTGACCTAGTGCTTCATCTATGAGTGTGTTCATTTTAGCAAAATTCAGTGTGATAGAACATCTAGAATATATAGATAGACATGCTTTGAGTTAATTTATATATACATATTATAGTTCAAATACAATACTAATTGTTTCTCTCAGAAAAGGAAACATAACTGACAAAGTAAAATCTCAAAGCAGCTTTCATTGCAGACTTTAACAGTTTTACCCTCACACAAGACATGCTCAACAAGCACACAGAAATTTCTCTGTCTTATTATGTTTGTGATGTACATTTAAGTGAATTTATCACATATGTATGTATTATGTTGATCTATCTCCTTCTCATCCCATCCTTCTTTTTTGAACTCCTACACCCCTTTCCTCACCTCCAAAACATCTACATATCTGTTTCCTACCATCACTCTTTATGTTGCCCTTTAAATTATTTATAGTTTGTTTTCCTCATATAAGGAAACCATGTGATACTTAATTTTCTATGTCTTATTTATTTCATTTAACATTATGGTCTCAAATTCTACTCATTTTCCACTAGTGGGCCAAATTTCTTTCTTTCTTTCTTTCTTTCTTTCTTTCTTTCTTTCTTTCTTTCTTTCTTGGATCCTCAATGGATTAGATGGTATCCACCCAAACTGGAGAAAATAAATTTTACTCAGTACATGTATTCTAATTCTAAGTTCAACAAAAAGTGCACGAATGTCATAAAAAATAGTACTGAGTCAAAATTACCTATATCCTATAGTTTAGTCAGTTGTTCCATAAACTTCACCATCATACATATAACTTATGCACATACAAATATGTAGCCATAGAACAGTGATGGTGAACCTATGTCATGGATGTTTGCTACAACGGAAAGCTCTGAAATATGTGTCATCACTGATGCAGACATTGGTGTAAATGATATGTATATATTTTCTCTATGCAACTGTGTAAACAGTATCTTTTTACAGAATTAATATAGTATTTGCTAAATGTGGCCATGTATTTAAGATTCATATAATAATACTCAAAAATTCTCAATGCATAGAAACAGTTATCAGTAAGAATTGACTAAATTTAAAAGTCAATAGCCAAAAACATTGGCTAAAAATATGCAGGTATTAACAAATATTTTTCTTTTCTCTATTCTTTTTCTTTTCTTTTCTTTTCTTTTCTGTGTTACTAGGGATCAAACTCAGAATCTTGTGCTTGCCAGCAAGGCAAAAAGCCACTGTACTATATACCCAGGCACAGTAAATTTCTTAATAGATGTTTAAAAAGACATAGTTAAAGAAATAATATTTTTGAATCATATAGAAAGGAAAAATGAAGAAAGAAAAGTGAACAGCAATGGCATAAATCATATCATTCATAATGGTATGAATAAAGAGAATAGTGTTAGTTTGATTTTGGAGAAATAGAAACAAGTATGAAAACAATAATAATGCCAGTGTGTCACATTTCATTGTTAACATTTCAGGTTTTATGCTAATTGTGCAAAACTGTTCATGTTATATCAGGAGACAGGCTATGAGCAGATTATAATGTCACATACCTGCAAGTCCCAGCACTCTGGAGGCAGAGGTAGGAGGATGGCTATAGTTTAAGGTCAGTCTGGGCTAAATAAATAATGATTTCAGGGCAAGCTTGAACTGCATAAAGCAATGCTGTCTAAAGTAAAATAAAAGAAACAGGACAATATTATTAAACATCAAAAGTCACTGTAGTTTTCAACATGAGTTCGCCACTGATAAGAAAATAGGAACAGTTTCACGATGTTTCATCTGAAGGTCTTAATAGGTAATCTTAAAACTAACATTCATATGCACCTTTTAATACTCTGTGAAATGAAAAGTATTCATTTCTGCTATAAACTGAAGTAAAATGTTTGTCTAACAGAGAAAAAAAGTCTTGTGATTGGTTGTCTGCACTAAACTATGTATATTTTCTTTAATATAACCCCATTTTCATATCTAAAAAAAGACATATAGAGCAAGGCAGCTACATCAAAGTAAACCACTGACAATACTGCAAAAGATAAAATTTGAACTTTCAAAAGAAAATTTGAATTTTAGAAAGTTTATATACATAACCATGTATGACAAATAATTAAATATTTTACTGATAAGATTGGTGATTATATGACAAAATATGTATGCTTAAATTTCACAGTAAAATATGCTAATATTTATAAAATATTCCATATTTCCAGAAACTAATATTGTTTCATTCATTCATTCTTTCATTTAGTTTTTATCCACTGATCATGATGCTGGCTAAGGGCTGTGTCTTAGTTTTTACTCATTGCTGGGACAAACACCCAACAATCAAAATGAGGGAAGTAAAGGTTTATTTAGCTCACAGTTACTGGACATTTCAGTCCATATTCGGCTGGCCCAAGGCTGAGTGGAACAGAGCAGAGCGCATCCAGTTCATGGTGGCAGACCAGCAACAACTGCGACACAGGCAATGGAACAACCAGGAAGCAGAGAGCAACAGGGCGAGTCTGTCTGTTTGTGCCTCTTTAAATTACATCAGGCTCTCTGCCTTAGCTTACCTGCCTCAGACCACACCTATAATCTCAACAGTACTCAGATCATAATCCCAACAGTAGTAAAACATGCAATCCCAGTGGATCATCATTCAAGTCTCAAACTCTAGAAGTCCCCATCCATGGTTGCATGAGGCCTTAGGAGGACAACTAGACATAAACCATAACAGGCTGTGATTATATATACCCTTTATGTTCAGTTACGATCTTTTTATACCTACTTTTTTCAGGGCTTTTCTCATGAAGAAATGGTGAACTTTCCCCTTTTTTTACTGAAATGATCAGATGTTTTTGCTTTTTATTCTTTTTATGTGATCTTTTAGAGTTTCTGACACATGCATTGAGCCATCCTTATATTCTTCATGTGAAATCAACTTGACAATACTGTATGAACTTTGTAATATGTTGTAGAGTTTGATTTGCAAGTATTTTGTTTTATTTTTATTTATTTCTATTTTTTTCCACTTTATGTATTTGGTACAGGGTTTTAGACTCCTAGGTGGTCCTCCTGTTTTCAGCCTCCCCAGAATCGTGATTACAGATGTACACCACTATGCCCAGACTCCTTCACTGGCTCCAAGCTCCCTGTGAACAGGACCTTGAATTGGACTCTGGTTCCTGCACTTGTCAAAGCAGGTACTTAATCTACTGCACTATCTCAGTGGCCAGTATAAATTAATTATTTCATTTATTTATTTATTTACTGACCAGCTCAATCCACCCTGAGGGCAGAGCTGGCATGGCATGTGGTGCCGGCAATTGAATTGCTATGTTACAAGTTCTCCAATTTTTAGAAAAACCTTTTATGTCATGTTTATCGATGAAAGTTTTCAATATCAATATCTGTCTCATTGATTCACGATGAGATTACATCATGCAAAAATAACTGAGAGGTTACATTTTGTGTTTGTGCAACTGTTAGTATGTCTAAATGTATCATAACCTGAAGATGAATGATTAACATATACTAGTTTAAAAAATTAGCACATATCATCCCTCGAAAAATGTTGGAGAGAATGTGGGATAAAAGGAAATATTACACGCTCTGATAGGAATATAGATTACCACAGCCGCTATGGAAAGCAGCACGGGCAGTCCTTAAAACATTAAAATAGGACTATCGTATGATTCATCTATACTAACCCTTAGTGTTATACTCAGTGAAATACAAGATGGAAATAACTGCAAAGTCGTGTTCATTGCAGGGTTCCTCATGTCAGCCAAGGTGTGTAATCAGGCTAGAGGCTCATCAGCAGTTGAATGCAAACAGAAAGTGTGTTTTATGTTTCAAATGAAGTTTCAAGTATTTTGAAAGCTTATTAAGTAGATCAATTAATCAATTAGAAGAAAATCATTCTGCCCGCATTCTCTTACTGAAATTGTGCTGGCAAAAGAAATTCTTTCCAGCTCTGAGTATCTGATTTTTCTATGTAGAAAGGCACTAAGCCATCCAGCCCTCATGTCTGTCAGCCACACTTTCTGGCTTAGAGCTCTTGCTGCTCTGACACAGTTTAATTTTATACATTGTTCCCTATCCCATGGAACTGCCTATCAAAGCACCAGGACTATTTTGAAGAAGTCCTTCAACTAGATATCTCAAATTAATGATAATTTTTCTCAAGATGTTTGCAAGGAATTTCCAACTCTGCATCCATGGGGTGAGTTGCCAAGGAGGTTTCTGCTCACCACCGTATTCTATTTAATAGCCATACTGGTTTCCCATAGAGTTGGGCTTCCAGGGAAGGGTTAAGAATGGTGAAAAGGCCTTGCAGAGTTTCCCACAGGGTCCAAAGCATCGTTAATTATAAAAGAATGGTATATAAGCGTATATAATCGCTGAATGGGGCAGTGTAATGCAGTGTAATGCTTGAAGTTGCAGTGTAAGTGAGAAGTACTTATTTGAAGAACTGCTGCTTTCAGTCTCCACATGGCTTTCCTAAGATATTTACCAGAGGCTGAGAGCACTTTGCCTTTGTGTAAATCTGTCCTGTGATAGTCCATTAAAATTCTCAGTCCCCCAAGGCTTGAGGTGACATGAACCTGCACAAAACAATAGACATGGTTAATATGTTGCACCTCCATGACTGTGCCCACAGATGTGTAGCTTCCTATCGAAGGGACTGAGATGAAGTTCCGCTAAAAACCAAATGTGGTTTTGCCAAGAAAAGCACCGAATCCTCAATCAATGCAATATACGATCACAATTATGTAAATATCAGAGAATGTGTCCTCTAGTGAAGATACTTTTCCAGATGTGTCAAAGGTGCAATGTAATCAACCTGTCAAAACCACAGTGGTTTCTTAAAGGGATCTGTTCTGGGAAGTGTTTTACAGGATTACATTTCTCGTGATGTTTTGACATCTTTTGGTAACTATGTTCTTTCACATGTGTAGGTCCAACCTCAGCTAGAGGTTATGAATTTTCAAAGCAACTGTGGGCACATCTGTTTACTTGGGGAAAACAATTCTATCTTCATGCTTACCTTACAAGTGTTGTCCATCACATTTCCTGTGACCTTGTAGAAGACTACCTATTACAAGTAAAAACGAGCCAGAGTGGTGGTGCACGCCTGTAATCCCAGCACTTGGGAGGCTGAAGCTGGAGGATTGGTGTGAGTTCCAGACTAGCCTGGGCTATAAAAGTGACCTCAAGGACAGCTTGAAGTGCATAACGAGATCCTGTCTCAAAAAGACAAAAAAAAAAAAAAAAAATCCTTGCACCCTGCTAGTAAGAATATGGAATGATGTTGCTACTGATGGCGTTAAAACTCATGGTGTAGAGTTAGAAGAAATATAGAGATAGAATGGAGATAAAGGCAGGCATTAGTTTAACCCTGTACTTTAAAGAAGAGCTGCAGCTTTAGTATACAAGTTTCCTGTGTTAAAAGTAAAAATGGGTAACTCATCTACAGAAAACTATTTGGGGTTCCTGATAATTTAAGAATATGTAGATGATCTGAGTCCAACATAATTGGAGAATAATAAATTAACAGGTCTTTGTTACTTTCCTTTTAAATTACATGTTTGGTACATATTTATTTATTTATTTATTTATTTGTACCAGGGATTGAACTCAGGACATTGCACTTGCCATAGGTAGACACCTATGCCACTGAGCTGTCTTCCCAGCCCTCTGGTAAATTTAGATATTCATAGTGATATCATAGGGAATTTGAACCTATAATGATGTATTTGATTCCTCTTTGATTCATAACTTCCTCTCTTACCTTTTCATTCATTTCCTTGCTTTACTTTTTTTTGGTTGTTGTTGCTGTTTGTTTTGTTTTAATGGCCAATTTAGCCTGAACTGGGGTTGGGCTGATGCAGCGTGTGGTATCAGGGATCGAACTGCAGTCCCTGCAGTTATCTAAGCTTGCCTAAGCAGATGCTTTAGACTGCTGAGTCATGTCTCTGGCCTCTACATTTTTACATCTGACACTGCACTTCTAATATTGTTCTTACTGAAACGCATTCTTTCTGTTTTCAGAAAGGTCTCTTAGTAGTACATTTCCTCATTATTTGCCTCAAAAATTTTTATTATACATCTTTTCTGGAAAATAATGTCTCAGTATATGCTACTAGACATTCACATTTTATCATAGGACTTTTTAATGTATTTTATCAGTAATCTGTAATTCTTTTTTTTTTTTTTTTTTTTTTTTTTTTTTTTTTTTTTTTTTTTTTTTTTTTTTTTTTGTCTTTTTGAGACAGGGTCTCGCTATGCAGTTGAGGCTGGTCCTGAGCTCACTTTTGTAGCCCAGGCTGGTCTCGAACTCGCACCAATCCTCCTGCCTCAGCCTCCCAAGTGCTGGGATTACAGGTGTGCACCACCACGCCCGGCTAGTAATTCTAATCATTGTTTAAGTAATGTGTTTCCCCTACCTTAATGAAAATTTGTATGCTGGTTCATTATTTATGACTATGTGTCAAATTTGATACATTTTGTCATACTGAAATAGAAGTCACAGAGGGCTGGCCAAATAGTTCAGCAAATTAAAGTGCCTGCAAAAAGACAGGGGCCTAGGTTCAAATCTTGGGCCTGCCATACAGGCCCTGTCCCCAGGGCACTCTGAGATGGCAACTGAGACTGGGCCTGGTGGTGTACATGCCTGTAATCCCAGCTAATGGGAAGCTGTAAACAGGCGGATCACTATGAGTCTGATCCAGCAGTGAGACCCTGAATACCCTGTAGACTCTTCCCTAAAACACACACACACACACACACACACACACACACAATAATAATAATAATAATAATAATAATAATAATAATAAGAAGAAGAAGAAGAAGAAGAAGAAGAAGAAGAAGAAATAGAACCCACAGCATTTGCCCTGATCTTTCTCTCTAGACCCTCTTTATTGATTTGAGACAGGATCTTAAGTTACTAATTCACTCAGCCTTATCTTAAACTTGAGATTCTCCTGTTTTAGTTTCCCAGGGAGTTCAAATTATTGGAAAGCATCAGTGCACTGGGCCTACATTTTTAATCTTTATTTTTACAGGACTTGTGTTGCTTCTTCAATTTTTTTTTAAAAATATTTAGTACATAGTCTATAGGGTCTCAGTACATAGATCAGAATTGTAGTCATCCTTCTGTTTTTCAGCCTCCCAGGGACTGGGGTTACTCGCACACATCACCACACCCAGTGTCAATTGCTATCTCAGCGCACCCCAGGGTGGGGCCTGTGCATTGGGGATCAAACCCTGCACCCTGCACCTGCCTAAGCAGGTGCTTTAGTTCGCTGAGCTGCCTGGATGGACCTTCACTTTTTCTTTATCATTGTGAATGAACATAGGTGCTGTTCATTTCTTTTTTGATTTCAGGTCTATACTGTTCAATTCTAAAGTCCTAAAAGATACTTTTAGGACTTTTGGGCAATTATTGCATTACCTTCCAAATCTTTAATCCTTTGTTCATATTTTAGATTTCTATGTCTTTATCTGTTTTCTTCCTGATAATTGTTTTTGGACTTATACTTCATTCGCTTTCTAACTATTCAGAAATGTTATATTCAGCACATATTTTCTCATGTTAATATGATTTCTATGCATAGATATTTGTCTTAGAAATCTTATTCAATTTTATGAATTATTGTAGTTTCATTGTTTTTTAAAATCTTCCTTATGTTTGAATTATAATAATTATACACCACACCTGATTACTATCATTTCTCTTAATCTCTAAGTATTGTGGCTCATTTATTAAAATGTCTAATAAGTTTTAAGAAATAGTATGTTCTCATTGTTTGAATCAACATTTTAGCAAGTGCTTAAGATTGTCATTCAATGTTCATTCGTTTAGTATATACTTTTCTGTCAGGCATCTAGGAGCACTAGTAACTTTGGATCAAACTTCAATAAAGTTTTCATTTGTGGATTTTGAATAATTTAAATATATTCACTAAGTTCAGGTGCATGTGCATATCTGGTAAGGTACTGTTAAAGTGTGCCTAATTCAATTTTATCTGTTCCATTTACAACAAAACCAGTCTCACAGTCCCACATCACTCCACAGTCTTTCATTGTAATGCTTTGCTTCGTTGCACAGGGCTACCCAAAGAGGATCCTGGTTTGATGAGGGGTAAATGACTCTAACATCACTGCAAGGTACTGGCTACACTCAAGCTCTGCCTCTTAGACTCCAAGTCAGACCCTGGTTTCAGCCCAGGCTTTATCTTACCAGTTCTAAGTAGTGAAAGCTGTCAGCAGCAGCTCAGCCTTCCTGGAATAACATGGTATAATGGATTTCCATGGCATTTTTAACCATAGAGTCCAAAAAGTTATACTATATTTTATGGAGAGGTATTCAGTGTAATAGACTGGCAAGGTTTCTTCTGAAAACTGAGTCGACATTTATTGTACAAATAAGCAAGCAATCTTCCTGAACTTTTAACTGAAATTAGTTACCTAGGTCAGTAACGCAATCCTTTCAGTGGATTACATTGATTTTTTTGGTATATAGCAAATATTGAGTCCAGTTTCTAAGTGTATTTCTCAAAGGTAAACTTCGTATTCCAACGTTTGCCTAGAGTCTGATCAAGCGTCAGTCATGTACCTGTCTAGTTCCAAGTATGCCAGACTCTGTGCTCTGTGTCCATGCTCAGATAATCCTTTTTTTCGAGAATCAGAGTTTCTAGAAATTCATTCCTTCTCTCTGTTTTTCTCTTTCCCATTTATATAAACTTGAAAATTGACCTATTATAAAATTTCTAATAATTGCTTCCTTAGTGTCATTTATTATGTTCTGTTGAAGATACTAGAGAAAAGTAAAATAAATTCACAAATATATAATTTGATTACAATATGAATGATAAAAGAGCCCATGTTAAGGCTTTGAGTTCCATTTCTTTAGGTTTTATAAATACTCTGACTACTCCTATAAAATTTTGAGAATTATGTAACTAAGCATTAAATTATTCAATATGTAAAACCTAAAATGTATTTATTTATTTTAAAAACTAACTTTAATGAGAAAGAAGATAAGATAGCAATGAAACAGTTTCAAAACAGGTTAGTAGGATGGTTACAATAATATATTGTATATCGTTGTCTCTAAAATTTATTTATTTATTTTTAATTTTGTTTTCTTTTTGAGGCTATGAGCAGAGTAGATTTATTGGGGGAAAGAAAGCTCCTATCCAAGACAGGAATAGGAGGGGGGTCCCAAGCCAGTGGTCCCTGGTCTAAAATTTATTTTTGAAGACACAAAATAGTCAAGTTAAATATCAATAAAATGATTAGGATTATTTGTTGCTAGACCAGTATTAAATTGGCTGATTTGGGTAGCCAGTATCCCAAGTGATTGGTTCTTTAATTTGAACTAATTTATTTTGCAACTGAAACTACTCCTCTTGATTGGTGAAATACTATCTGTATATACTTTTATTCTACAAAATACCTCACCTTATTTTTATTTTTTAAAATTTTTCTTTTGGAACCACAAGTTGAATTTAGACCCTTGGCTTGCCAGGCAAGCACGTATTCTACTGAGCTATCTCCCCAGCCCAGCATTGTGTTACTAAAGAGAGAAATACTAGTGATCTCATATAGTATAGGTTGTTCACTCTTCAACCTACATAACTATTTCTGAGACTATCCTAATCTCTTAGCTAAGGAACCCGACTTTTATCATAGAAACATTATAGAACTTCCTATGAAAATCTTACATTATGTAAATCAAAATTAATTAATTTTATTGTTAACATGAAGAAAAATGCATATTATGAACATATTTGGATTACCTTCAAATCCACAAAAGATTTGATATGCATCATTAATCATGAACATAAACACAGGTACCAGCAATCAATCCCTGACTCCACATGCCATGCTGGCCCTGCCTCTGGGCACAATGAGCTGGCGACCAAGTCTGGGCATGGTGGCAAATACCTATAATCTCAGCGTGGGGGAGGCTGAAACCTGGAGGATCACTAGGAATCCAAGCTATATAGTGTAACCCCATACATATGATTAATTTTTTAGAAGTAGTATGAAAATTGTGACCCTAGACAAGTGATAATTTTATATATTTTGAGGTATTATATTTACACTTCTTTCACAAAACCATTAACTCATCTTCCCCTAAGTCTTTTATTTAGTAACTTTAAGGAAACTTGGGATTGCTACCCCTGAAAAACCATGAAACTAAATCAAGGAAATTAGGATGCTTTTCCCTTTCCCCCCTTTATTTATTTATTTATTTATTTATTTATTTATTTATTTATTTTTTTGTGGTGGGACCAGGGTTCGAACTCATGACCTTGCACTTGCCCAGCAGGCACTTGTGCCTCGGAGCTATCTCCCCAGCCCCTTCGCCCCTTTATTGAGAGAGAGACTAAGATGCGCTAAGGAGAAAGCATACTCAAATATCTGTGTACTAGAATAACCAAAAGCAGCACATCAGTCAGATTTAGACACTCTGACATTAAGAGGCTATGTCTTTTTACAGCGAGTAAAAACTTGAGAATCATACAGCTTGCTTTCTTTTCTCTGGAGCGATGCCTGAATCCAGCACACTGGATCCCTATGACACCCTGCCCTTGTCCAGCCCAGAGAACACTGCTTCTCATAAATGTCTCAGTGAGTGTTTTGCAAAATGAAGAATTCCAAATCATACAGGATCTAGGGAAATGTCTAGATAATTACAGATTTTTCTCCAAGATGTGAGAGTTTCAGCTGTCTTTTCCAATTGCCTATTGACTAAATACACACTGATTTCAAGCACTGGTGAAATTATTTCTGAAATAATGATAATATTCATAGCTATACAAAAGAATATATTAGTGCATAAATAACTTGAAGTTTAGGTTTCAGTGACAAAGAATATTAAATATTATGAATAAGGAATAATTAAATATTGAAGTTTAGATAATGTCTCATTTTAATTTAGCCTCAAATAGTATCTTATCTTTTGATTACATGATTTCCTAAGCATATTTTAAAGCATGCATTTCCCTGGATATTTTCTCAAAGCATTCATGAATGACAATTTTTTCTCTTAAGCAAAGTAATATTTTAACCTTGTATATAGATGTGTTAACTCTTGTAATACATTCATTTCGAAAATAGTACTGGGATTTTATCATTCTCAGTTTCATGACGACATTTACTTGTAAATTGTAGCTATTTCTCCTACAACTTATATATAAGTAACAACACTTTAAAAAGTTTTGGTTGAAATTAAGATTCCATGCAACAATAAAGTCGTCTTCCAATTCTTTACAAAGAACTTGAAGAGCACATTCTGAAGCAGAGAATGGAGTTACTAAGAGAAGCCCTGCAACAGGCTGTTACAGAACTGAAAGAATCCTTTCACCGTCAATCTGGAGCTTCATCTAAAGAAGAGAAGTAGACAGAAACAATTAGAAAATTGGAAACAGACCACTATACTTAAGTAATTGTCTAAGGAACAAAGAAGAAAGGAAGAAAAATGGAGAGCAAAGAGTATCACCCATGCAAAATGCAGAGTAGTAAAGGGGTAGTTTCTGGTACGTCTGAAGACTGGCAGTATAGTTTCAATGCACAAATTGTCTTCAGTCTCCTCAAAGATTAGATTCCAGAACTTGCTAAGAAGAAGGTTCTTACCCAATCTTTCAAATACATAGAATGGTTCTTTGATCCTTTGTGAAGTATTTATCTGACAAGAGGGATGATATCCCTTTTAATGTGAGAAAAATAATTTAAATCAAACATGGACTAAAGATGTGAACAGAAATTGATTGAAAGAAAGCATACAAATGGGCAACAGTTATAGCAAAAAGTTAGCCACTACTAATCACTTGGGAAACAAAACACAAATCACAGTGAGATGCACACTTCACTGCAATGAAAATGATTATTACGAAAATGATATAATCAAATGCTGATGAAGGTACAAAGTAAGGAAAACTTTATGCTGTTCAAGGTTGGTAGCAATATAAATCAGCAAACTAATAGAAGAAACAGTACACTAGTTCCTCACAAGCTAAGGATAAGGACTAACATATAGAAATCCACAGATAAATGGACAAAGTACCAGGGCCTTGAATTGAGACAATCCACAGGCCAATAAACCATGAGGAACAAGAGCCTAACGGGAGCACCAAGGACAGAGCGCTAATGCAGCTTGTTTTCCTGAGGACATGTGCGGCACACTCATCTGGTTCGAGAATGGCAGCAGACACGCCAGCTGATGAGGAGCTGCTTTTTCCCACGCCAAAAGCTACAAAACAGTCCCAGATGTAGGCACCATTCTAGAGTTCTCCCTCGGTGTGCCCCCCACCCCCATGGCTAGTGAGGTCTTTTCTTCTTTTCTTTCCAATAAACCACACCCAATTTGTTCCGCACTGTAGGCCCATTGACTTCATTCATCCACACCCTAGAGACAGGGATCTGGAGGGAGAAAACTGATTGGATCCTGGGCACTCAGCATGGGACTTGACTTATTTAATCAAACATCAAGAATATAAGTTGTGTACAATAGGAATATCTGATATAGCTGAATATTTCCCCAAGTTCATATATAGATCCTATACTGGAAAAAATAGACATCCCAAATTTAAAGCTCTAAACTGTAAGTGGGCCTCTTAGATAAGCACATACTTCTCAGATGAAGAAAAATAAATGGCAAATAAATTTATGAAAAAATGTTCAACATCACTAGTCATTTGAGAAATGAAAAGTAAAATAATCCTAAGATATCATCTCACTCTACAAGAAATCAACGAAAGGGCCCGTGAAATAGTTCAGTAGACTAAGTGCCTGCTTTGCCAAGTGCAAGGACCAGGATTAAATCCTGGGTCCTGCATGCTACACTGGCCCTGTCCTTGCTGCTGGGGTGTGCTGAACAGTTGACCAGGTCTGGGCTTGGCGGCACACACCACTAATCCTAGCACTGGGGAGGCCAAAAGCAGGAGGATGATTATGAGTCTGAGCTGTGTAGTGAGGCCCTGGACCAAATTCACAAAACGAAAAAACAAAAAAGAAAAAAAAGAAATCAACCAATAACAAGTGCTGGGGAGTCTGCAGGGATAAAGGAACCATTGAGTGTGGCTAGTGATACTGTAGACTGCTTCAACCATTGTGGGAGTCAGAATGGAGATTCATCAGAAAACTAAGGTTAGCAGTCCTAACCAATCAAGCTATTACCCTTCTTGTTATCTTCCTGGAGGAATAAAAAGCATCATACCACCAGGATTTATGCATATTCATGTTTATATCAATACAGTTCTTCATGATAACTAAATCTTGGACCTAGTCCAAATACCCATTAAGTATGATGAACGGATTATGCAAGTTTAGGCAATTGCAGGGCCAGTGGTTCGATCTCCAGCACCACCTGCTGTGCCAGCGCCACCCCCCAGGCAAGCTGAGCCAGCCATAATATAGTATAGTATAGTATAGTATAGTATAGTATAGTATAATATATATAATGCACAGCTGCAAGTTGCTTATCATAAATGTGATCATCATAAATTGTAAAATAAGCTTAATTACAAAACTCACGGCCAGAGAGAAAGCTCCATGGCACAAGTGTCTGTCTGGCAAGTGTAGAGTCGTGAGTTTGAACCCTGATTCTGCCAACCCCCCCCAAAAAAAACCAAAAACAAGCACCTCATTAAGTTATTATGTAAAGTATGATAAAAAGCAAAATTTAAAATTTCTATATCAACAAAGCTGAAAATTCTAGACATGTATATGCAACAGAAAAATTTCACTATAGTCACTGCTTCTATGTTGGTCGCAGGGTTAAGAAAAAATTATCCAATATGGAACTAGAAAAACCTTCTATAGGATACTGAAATGATTATTAATTTCAGTAAAATGATAAAAATTTTCTTCAATGGGTTTATGCTACACCAAAAATAAGAGCTAATCAGGAAGCCAAGGCAGGAGAGCCATAAGTTACAGACTAGTCTGGACAACTGAGAGATAATTTGTTGCAGAATTTTAATACATAAATAAATAAAATGTGCAGGGGCTGAGGTGAATGTTAGAGTGCACTTGTTTAATCTCCTGTGCTGAATAAAATGTTTCTCTGCTAATTTACCCCTAAAACAACTATTTCTAAAATAGTTCCTATTATATTTATGTTACTAGGTCTGTATCATTTTTAAAAGTATGTACATTCATGAATCTTAGTTTTTGTTTTCAAAGAATAAAAACACGATGATTGAAAAAATAGAAATGATACAATATTTCACTAAATAAAGTAATAGGAATTCCACAGTGGTGAACTACAACGGGTGCATGTGCAGGCTCTCACTATGTGGCTCAGATTCGTAGTGATCCTCCTCATTTCTGCCTCTTTAGTGCCGGGATTACAGGCATGTGCCACCACAGCCAGACTCTGCTGCCGCTCAGTGTGCTGGGGCGGGTAGGTGGGGGGTACTGTGGTGTCAGGGATGGAAACCTGGGCCCTGCGTTTACATAAGCAAGCGCTTAGTCTGCTGATCTGATCTATATCGCTGCCCCTTAAATCTTACATGTTTATTTCTGGTAATCTGAAAACTAATTTGAAGACAACATCATGTGTTCATGCATTTTAAATGTTTACTAATTTTATAAATTTGATTAAACTCCTTTAAGTCAATTTTTTTTCAACTGGTAACTAAGAGGGTGTTATTAATTGCATTACAATGTAGTTTACCCAACAGGGTGTTTCTCCTAAGTGGCACTCTGCTGTCTGCAATCCTTAGGCAACAAATTCTGAAGACAGACATTAACAACAGCTTGGAAAGAAGACTACACGAACTGATGGATGTTACTCTCTCTAGGATTTTATTATTTGCCATGCAAGACAGTGTATATACAATTAGTTATTCCCTAGGTAATTTTACCTTCATCCTCATGCTTAAAATCATAACCAAAAGCTTAAGTTCCTGATGCAATTAAAAACCATTTTTCTTAACATCTTGGTTGTTTTAAACTTTTTCTGCCTATTATACTAAGCTGTGGTCACAAATATTAAAAATGTTTAAAGCTTTCTCTGAGTTCCAACCCAGAACAATCTAACTGCCCAGGGTTAAATTGTTTGAAAGTCCGGGTAGGCCCTTAGTAAGTTTACAAACCTTAACTTGTTGATTTTAATGTACAGCCGTGATACAGAATTGCTGATAACAAATACTAAATATTGATGCCTAGCTATATCTTCAGAGAAGACAAGTGGAAAGCCACAAGTAAGCACTAAGGCTGCAGTGAGGTCGAAGTCTACACACTTCAGCACGGTAATTAGCTGTGTCAGAGCTGTGACTGACATAGAAGAATATGGATTATCTTGAGCTACAGAAAGACAAAAACTGAAAGTGATTATAGTGACCTATAAATTCATATATAAAGGTTTTTCTAAATTAGTGCATTTGGTTTTGTACACAAAGTGAGAGAGACTCAATGTCTCAGAAATGATCCAATTTGAGATTTTTATATACATTAAAATAAATTCTTACACAAATTATATAAAGGACAATGTCTGGGAGATATGATCAAGATGTGCTGAGGTACAGCCCACACATCTGTGATCTTACTCCCTGTAGGGATGATGCATTTAGTGCAGATTACATTTCAATAAATAATAATCTAGGGATTGGCGAGATAGTTCAGCGTTCTAAGGCACCTGCTTAGGAAAGCTTAGGCAACCACAGGGACCACGGTTCCATCTAGAGCATCACCCTCAGGGCAGGCTGAACCAACTATAATGAAAAAAAAAAAAAAAAAAACAATGTGATTAAATAATAGTCTAAAGGATGAACGGACACACACCAGATACTATAAATCGTATGACTTAACAAATAAACTCAAAATCAATGTAAAAATGAGGAAGGAGACATTGTAAAACACCTTGTTTTGTAAGTGAAGAATCAAGAAGACTCACAGGCAGCATCAATTTATAATCAGTAAGAAAATGCAGGAGATACATGTAACTTCAGCTGCAGCACTGGTATTTTAGGATTCAGTAAGTTTTACATGATGTAAGACTATGGAGAGAACATAGGTATTTCCTGCTGTTTTTAGTAGAGGAGGTTCCTGGGCAGGGAGTCAACTGATTCTGAATCCATGTGATTTAATTTATGTCTTGATCAACTAAATAGTGTTTATCTTGCTTTAAATGCAACTAGTGATCAGATATGGCTACAGTCAGAATCTCCTGGCAATTTTCTTTGAAAATACTGACATTTGGACTTTATACTTAGGAATATATCATGGCAAAGTACTGAATAGTTTTTTAAGCTGTACAGGTAAATATCAATAAGAAAAGAATTTTGAAAATGACTGCCTTAGGCGAAGTAAGTTGGCTTATTAATATTATCTTTCAATTAATTGAAACCAGTACATTAAAACTTTCCCAAGGAATATGAAATATTAAATGAGTCTCAGATGCATAACATTGCCAAGTAACTGTAATTTGGATATTATAAATCTGTCTTTGAGAGTAAAAACAATTTCTGTAATTTAAAATAATACCATGGGGCTGTTTGCATTGTGTCTTGGCTTCTTATTTTTATTCTGGCCAGGGAAATGCATCTCCCTGAAGCCAATATATAATCCTATATTTATCTCATTTTTCAGTAGAAATACTTAAACTGATCCACTTAGAACCACTTTATAAACTTATAGTGAAAATTGCAAATGTATTCACAAATCTAGCATCCTCAGAAAATGATTAATGATCATCCATTGTGTTTAATTTCCTATTCACTGATCAGATTGAAGATATATTAAGATTATTGGACTCCAGAGCCTTTTCACCTCCCAAATATTTAAAGGAAAGACACTTTTAAGGGAGCCATAGGTGCACATGACTAAGCGATTTCATTTTAGGTCAATGGGCATAAATGATATTTTTCTCCAGAAGAGTGACAGAAATAATAGTAGTATCCATCTATATTAGATGTACTCTACTTTTCTGTTTTTCTAATGCTTTAGAAGTAAGTAAAATCTGTAACCTACTAATTTTAAATTTAATCACTTTTCAAATTTCTGTTGTGACTACTGTTCATATGTATGGTACAAATAAAAATAGTTATGTAGTTTTGGGCTATAGACAATTCAAGTTTTAAAACGTGATAGTATGATTTTTAAAAGTAATTCTGATTAGAATCATCAAAAATCAAAAAGTAAAATGAAAGCAAAACCTGAAGTAAAAACCAAACATATTTATTTATTAATTAGTGTGAGGAACAACTCAGATGGCTTCCAAACTCAGAGGGTCCTAGGACATATTAGGACATGACCCAGGTGGTCAAGGACATTACCCAGCTGGTCGAGCACATGTGCATACTGGGATATAGTTATGCAACCATGACTTAGCACAGGAAAACATGCATGCACTGGTTACAACACTAGGTAAGGACATAACTATGAGATAGAAAGTTGTATCAGCATTATACAATAAAGACAGGGGGGCTCTTCTTTTGGCTCTTTCTTTCATGTGTCCTGGTTTTCTGCTCTGCTTCATGCTGCCTGCCATTGTTCCTGAGTCTTCCACTGGTGCACTGTTTAACCTGGGAACCTCATCTGCAATAACCTCCCCTGGGCTCCCTTGGTGAGACAAAAAACAGCATAATTAGTTGGCTACTGAGGTGAGTGTTCCCATGGAGGTTGTGGAAACAGCATCCAAAGGTGAGGTAGAACCTTGAGGAATGGCCAATAAGTGACCCTAGCCTCACCAAGGCTACCTGTAGTCACCTTTTTGGCAGGTTGGAAATCTCTTGAGGACTGGAAAGCACTCTACTTGTTGGCTTGGGATGTCTCATAAGTCTTGGAAGTGATAGACAGACCAATGCCTCCCCTTCACCATGAAATGTCATGACAGATAGCCTGACTGTTCTTCTACCACATAAATCAAGAGATGACTGGCCTTGCCCAGCATGTAGACTCTGAACAATGGCTGACTTCTGGGGAGCTCAGACTGTGAGGCATGAGAAGCACTGTCTCCTCCAGAAATACCTAGAAACATAAATTCTCATGTCTAAGAATTCTCTCAGGAATTCTTGGTTTTATGTTTTAGTGCAGCTGTTAATCAAACAGTGGAGGTACAGGAATCCTTATCCCAGAGAGAAAGACCTGGTGGGCCATGCACCTCTACCTGACATGCTACATGTACAACTTACATACAGCCATGAAGCTTCAAAATCTGACAGGACAATTATAGCTAAAAGTGGGGGAAACAGTGTCAAGGTGGCTGACACAGCTGTAGGATGATGGATTCTATATAACACAATTAAGCCCACAGAGCTGTTCCAAATAACCAGCCTAGCCAGCACTCCTTCTATGAAACAGGTTCTGCAAAATACACAGATGACAACTCCTCCGACAAGGAATCAGATTATGATACATTGTTTTCTTACAGTATCTTGTCAGGATTGAAAGAATCCAGGTCAACTGCCAGAGTTAGTCACTGTTATGGTTTGTGTCTAGTGTCTAGTTCTCCCTACAAAACCTCATGCAGTCTTGGGGAAGGGACTTCTAGAGTTTGAGATTAACTCATGATCACTTGGGACTATGGTTTTAAGGACTTCAGGGATTATTGGTGAGAGTGTTACACCCAGCCAGGAGCAGATAGCCTGAAAGTAATATAAGACAGACAGAGAGACAGAGTTCTTCTCCATAGCCATTGTCGCTGCCACTCCTCCCTTGGCTCCTCTTGCTCTTTGCCCCTGCCATGATCTGGTGTTCTCTGCCCTGTTCCATTCTTCCTTGGAGCCAGCTGAATATGGACTGAAAACTTCAGCAACTGTGAGCTTAATAAACATTTCCTTCCTTCATTTTGGGTGTTGGGTATTTGTCCCAGCAATGAGAGAAGGGTAAGTGAGACAGTTACTAAATGCACAGCCTCACAGGCTTGATAACCATGCAATGTTACCATGTGTGGAAGAGAGGATATTTACAGAGCAGTACCACAGCCTAGATGGGAAGCTACTGACAGCTTGAAGGATGTGATCCTAGCAAGCAGAGAGCTGACACGCTCTGGCTAATGGTAGTGCTTCTCTTCCCCTTTACAGCTAGCCCAATACATGGTGCCGTGGATCCTTGGCCAGACTAAGAGATATGGAGATAAAGCTCAAAATAAAGCAATATCTGTAAAAGCTGTACTCACAGAGCAAAAAAGAGAGACACGTAAATAGGGTCATCTTCCCAAGGAAGGTATGGGGCGCCAGAAAGTCAATCAAGGCCAGATCACGACAGACCTGATAAATGCTGACTGTCATAGATTTCTAACTGGTTGTCAAATTACTATGCCCAGCTGAATTAAATTAGCATGGTGCTTGCATATGGGAGCCCCACCTGAGAATTGTTGGTAGCTGCATAAAGGCAGAACAGAAGCTCCAACAATGCTGTTTGGAGAAACTGTTGGAGCTATGGGAAACTTGTAGTTTTCTTGGGTTGTTCTGCTGGAAGACATTGTCATACTTGCTTTTCTATTGACTTTGGAGAAGCTTTGGTCTTCACCTTGAGCATCATTTCCTGGGTTTGGAAGGCAAGATAGTGCACTGCTCAGCCTTATGGAAAAGTTTGTCACATTGGCTTTCATGGTGAGACCTTGACGTTCCTCATCACCGCAGGAGCTTAGGGCCTCACTGTTGATGAGGATGGCTGTAGTACTTTTAGAGGAGCTCTGGTGCTCACCTACAGTGTTGTTTCCTAGCTCTACCTCTGATCCTTCAGCTTATTAGCACAGATCCTTCATCCCACTGATACAGACTTTCTAGTTTCTACCACTGACCTTGAGTCTTTCCAGCATAGATCCAAGAAGCAAGTCTCTACAAGACTTTGTTGTGGCCTCTAGGCCTCCAGTTGGACTTGTGGGCAGCATTGTTATGAGTTCTAGGTTTTCATCTGGACTCATGCAGGATATTAGGATCCAGGCCTTCAGCTAGAGTTTTTAGGATTTAGTGCTTAGATAGGTTTCCTCTACTTGCTGTATATGATTCTTGGTTGAGTCTTTATAAACTAATACTATAAAATGCACTCTATATTGTTCACCTTTCAAAAACTCCTAACCACAACACTGGCCCCACTTTAAGTAAGTTAGATGGGCAGACTTTGGATGTGTTGCTATGTAGAAGAAATTATACCTTAAACATAAAAACTGGCCAACAGGACAAACCAGAAGGCCAAAATAGCCATGGTGAAACAGGAAAACGTAACCCTTGCTTCCTTTTACCTCACCTAGAAGGGAAGCTGAGCTGTCTTGGGGTTCCTGGAAGACTAGAAGCCCTATGTAGAATTGATTATATATTAGTCCTCAAAATTTCTAGTGTATACTAGCATTGATGAATACTCGAGCTGAGAGAACTTTTATATACAGCAGCCGTAGGTTTGTAAGACAAACCACAAGCATAAAAGGGTATGGTATAGGGGTCATTATGTCATAGTTCTGAAGGCCCAGTGACTAGATATGAGGTGCTTTGCCCCATTCCTGTATGGTGTTTATGTTTTCCAAGTAGCTAAATACATAATGGAGGTGGACATACTGACTCATTCTTGGCTAGACACATGCAGGGAGAGCTTCTGTTGTGAATAATCTGAGGCAGTCCTCAGTACGCACTACTGACTCTCTCATGGGCCACATGAGTGGTGTGCATGGAACATACAGGCTATCTGGAGGCCATGAGGAGAAGGGACAGACTGTTGAGATAAGAAAAAGACAGGGTTAATGCTCCCTGCATAGCCCTTCAGTATGGCCCATGAAAAAGCCATATGGGTCATGGTAAATTACCCTAATGCTGGCAGTCAGGACCATTTTGCCTTCACCAAGGAGGACAGGCGTTGCCATAAGTCTATTTGCATAGACCAAATTTGCATCCTAGCCTGGAGCCACATTGTGTGTTATTGCTTTGATTTTTTAAAAAAAAATCTTTTATTTATTTGATATAGCATCTTACTACTCGTCTGAAACTCGCAGCAATCTTCCTGTCTCAGCCTCCCCAGATATGTACAACCGTACTGTTGTGGTAGCTAGCTCACCACAAAGTCAGCATGGCATGTGGTACCGAGTATGAACCTGGGTCCATGTGCTTGCCACACAGGCACTTGGACCTCTGAGCTATCTCCCCATCCCTTGAGTGCCACCGTTTCACATTAATGTCATTATTACATTAAATTTTGTTTGCCCTGAAGACTTATATGCCATAGTACACAAATGAAGAAAGCTTTTCTGGCATGATGGTAGACCATGGACAAAGACAAGGCCCAAGGACTAGCTTCTGTGCCAAATTCTTAGATGTTATGTCATCAGATAAGACCAGACCGTATAGGCATATGTGGGCTTGCCGTTTTTGGTAGGTGCAGTACACCTATCTATCCTTTTATGCTAGATGCCCCAAAGGGACAAAATGTGATTTTACAGATACAGCAGAAGCTGATTGCTATATCAGTAGCTGGTTTTTAGGACTCAGAGGTCTGATGCACAGGTGAAGCTCTACAAGTCAACAACCCAAGCCTACCATTTTTCCTGTCAATGTCAATGTAAATGACAATGTACTTGACTGGGACCTATGACAAAAACAGGGAAAACAAAAACACTCTGTTAAGTTTCGGTCATAGTTCGGGAAGGGAATCAAAGGTATTTGCTGATTGCAAAATGGTGGCACTATATGCTATTGTATAAGCCAATAAAGGATTATGAGACAGATGGAGGTTTGGATACAAATATAAATAACCCATTCAGGAGTATGGTAGCACAGGCTCCCACTCTAGTACCTTGGAGGCATACCCACAACAACAGCCCTTGTTGTTGGCTAGCCATATGGTAACTGAAATGGCAAGGATTTTGGGAGCCATGTGTACTGTGCCCAAGAACCCATCCAGGAGGATGGACTACAGGACATGACTCCTAGACACTATACCAAAAGAGAAAAAAAAAGAAAGAAGAGACTTCATCTGATGGCCAGTGGATGTACAGGTCTATTTATGGGTCTAGTTCTGACTGAATCCCACAATGAACAGCAGCCCCTATCCAGCTCATTAAAATCAATCCAGCTAGTTTAAAATCAATACAAAGTTGTTAAGCCAATGGACACAGTTGTGAACAGTGCTTGCTAATGATACATATAAAAAGCTCACTCTGTGGCTCCAGGGACACTTATACTCTCTTGAGGGGACTGACACTCTGGATGCTGGCATGGGAAGCTCCCAAAATGTTTTGAAATGGCATTATAATGTCTTTTCTTTTCATTTCATTTCATTTCATTTCTTTTCTTCTTTTCTTTCCTTTTCCTCTTTCTTTCCTTCCTTCCTTCCTTCCTTCCTTCCTTCCTTCCTTCCTTCCTTCCTTCCTTCCTTCCTTCCTGGTGCCAGGGATTGAACTCAGGACTTTAGGCTTGCCAGGCAGGCAGACCTCACATTACAATTGTTGACTGTTAGAAATAGTGCTTGATCGAAAATGTTAACTGCTACCTGTGGCCTGCTGCTCCAAATAACATCTGTCCAGGGACAAAGACCATAAACAGCCATCCAGGTTAAAAGTCCTTGCTCAACAAATGGCCTGGTCTTTAAATGTTTTGTACCACTTTGATATTACTTATGGATAAAACTTCAAGTAAAAGTGTTTGTTTTTATTGTTGTTGTTTTGGGATGGATCTCATTATCTCCTAGTGCATACATAGATAATCTACATTGGGAGGAAAATGTACATATCGTGTCTAATTGGCCATCATGTATATTAGTGTGGATCTCGCCAGTGTTAGTTTTACTTTCTTTAAACTGGCAAAAATTCTGATAAAGCACATAGTTTCACAGTGAAACAAAAAATAGGACTTAGTGATGCAAAGTCACCACTTTCAGAAATCTAGTTAGTCTTATATTTACTTGGTCCCAGAGACGTCTTTCTAGGGCATTTCTTGATTGTATGTACTTTCTTGGAGAATGGTGATAATGTAAAGAACTAACTCCTTTTTTTTCTGCTTATGCCAGATATATTTAACGGAAGCAGGAAAACTAATAACCTATTTAATCTGTGTGTTTTTGTTACCAACAAAGATGTCAGATTTTTGATCTTCACGTTTATTGTCATAAAAATACATATATGTCACAAAAATTTTCATGTGCTTGACATTTTAATGTGCTCTATGATTTTTAGTTTAAACTTAAAGAGCTGCTAGATTCAAATTTATCTTCACCACCATAGCCTTTTTTGAGCTGCATAGCCTGGCTCAATTTTTAAAATAATAAAATTATCAAAACATATATTTGTTACTGTGAGTGGTAATATTTTCTTAGGTATCTATTGATACCACTCATTTATAATTAAAATTACTATATTTGACAATAGTACCTGGCATATATTTTTAAAAGTTTGGATTTGGGGATATAATATTTAACTTTCAAAAAGCATGGCTATTTATACATATTCTTGCTATATCTAAGAAAAGACATCCCAATAAGGAAATGAATAAATGTTGAACCTTTCTACCATGGAGTTTTTAAAATTGACTTTATTTAATCTTGATAGTTTGTTATAAATACTATTTTTCATTAAATTAAAGTCTGAATCAAGTTTCCAAAGGAGTGGCTTTACAAAAACATGATTCTTAATTTGTTAACTGCAGCACAAGAAGATATTAGTGTCATGTTATATATGAAGTGTTCCATTTATATACCCACAAACATTGGGAGGCAAGATGTGAGAAACCCCTCAGACTTCTTCAACACCCGTGGGTGTCCAAGAACACCTGAGGGTGTGAGTAACTTGTCCAATCAAGCACACAGTAGGATACAGCTATATAGCAATGAAGTAGCAGAGGTAAACACACATGCACTGGTTACAACACTACGTAAGAAGATAAGTATGAGGCAACAACCTGTATATGAATTAAAGAATGAAGGCACAAGCAGACCTTTGTTTTGGCTCTTGCATTCTTGCACATTTGCTTTCTGCTCTGCTCCATGCTGCCTGCTGTTGTTAATGACTTCACACACAGATGCATTCTTTAACTTGGGGAGCTCTCCTACAAAAATATCAGCCCCATCCAGCAGGCCAACAGCAAAATAAAGCTTAAGGAAATATCTCTCAATATAAGATTGCAATACTATTGATATTTTATTTATCTACTGTCAGACATTGCATTTATATCCTGTCTCAATTAAAAATACAATGCATAATATAAAATTAGCATTGAATTATAAACTGGAAACCAGGCTGAAAATATTACTTTATATGAATTGTATAAATAATAGGTTGTTATGATAGACATATAATGTAAACAACAAAAATAAAATAATAATAATTATCTCCTCTAATAAAATTATGCAGAAATATCAGAAAGTCATTAAAATTTCCATTTTTAAAAATGTCTATTTTAAAAAGAAAATATTTACTAAAGAATAAGATGGTCGTAAATAATATTGGCAAATTGGATACCTTCTCAACTTTTTAAAGTTCATATCATAAAATTATAGAATGGCCTACAACCTGTGAGTGAAGTACAAAGAAACAATTTCAAGCAGGACAAGAAGTAATTTGATATTTCTTATTTTCTTGCTTGACTTCCACATCTACTATCTAGTTACATGATAGGCTCGAGCATCCAATTGGAAATGTATTAGAAATCCTTCTATAGCTTTACACTAGTCAAATATCCAAAATATATTGCCTATTGTTAGTTTTAAAATTGGGTTATAGGGGTTTGAGGAGACATCTTAGTGGCTTAAGCACTGCCCTGGCAAATACCAAGCCCTGAGTTCAATCTCCGGTACCAAAAGAGTAAAAGTAAAAATAAATTCATAAATAAAATCAGGTTATAAGTGGAAGCAGAAAGCATATTATAGAGAAAGATGAACTTTTCCTCTTTCTTACAATCCTCACACTCAACGTGCATCTCTATTTACCAGACATTTGTTGTGACTATTTCCTTGGCCTAAGACATAATTTCCTCTTTAAGAACTTCCTGATTGCTTATAAGAATCCTACTCATACATAAAATCAGAGTAATATTATTCAAGTTGTAAATAATAAAAATGACAATGTTAACTAAACATTTCAGTAGCACAGAAACACCCTTTATTATCTTCATGTTGCCTCTCATGATCTTAGGGCATGCATAATGCCATGAATAAGACTTTTAAAAAAGGCACAAAAAGTGCTTAGAAGATGTATGTTTTGGAGGTGGACAGTGTAGGACCGCTCTAATTTCCTTGGTCGATTGCCCATTTATGACGTTATGACATTGTTAGAAGGTGATAAAAACAGAAGGCGACTCTTAGTTGAAAATATGAGACCCATGCAGGTTGAAGGCAAAAGTTTCAAGGTCTATATTTGGTCCCTGATAGTCTGACTCTGGGTTTTTCTCTGCTTTGGTGGCTGCCACGAGGTGAAGAATTTTGCTCTTCAATGCTTCCCCATTATGGTGTTCTGCCTCACCATGTTCCATAGCAGCAGTCAGCTTACCCTAGGATAAAACCCCTGAAATTGTGAGCCAAAATGATTCTTTCCTTTTCAGTTGGCTCTGGCAAGTATTTTATCCCACCAATGAAAAGCTAAAACTTACACCATAAATTTCTTTGTAAGTTAAGCACATACAGTCATGCTGCTATAAGAATAAGGATTGGCACAAATATACAATAAATCTGAAGTTGTGGGTCAGGGTCAAGAGTGGTGTGGATTGACAGGTGGTGGTCACATTGTAACAGCCAGTATGGTACAGGGTGTGGAAGGTCCACCTGAAGATTATAGCCAACAGCATTAAAAGGAGAACTGGAAAGGAAGAAGTGGTACTGTTGGTTCTGCTGGAGAAGCTTGTCACACTGGCTATTCTGATTGAAGTCAACTTTCCTTATGGTCAGAAAAGTTTGGGACCCTGCTGATGCTGTGAATGGCTACAACTCTTTGGTTATTACCTTGGATGCTGTTTCCTGACTCCAGAAGGGAAGATGGTGCACTGTTTAATCTCCTGGAGGTTTTCACATTGCTTGTCTTATATGAACTCAGCTATTCTTTGCATTGGAAGAGCTCTGGACCTTGTTGAGGTTGTCTGTGGTTCCTTTGGGGGGCTCTGGTCCTTACTTTGAGTGTTGCTTCCTGACTCTAGTACAGATGGCTAAATCTACTGGCACACATCCTTTATCCTGCTGTCACAGACTTTCTACCCATGCTCTTTGGGCTTCCTAGTGCAGATTTGTGAAATAGGCCTGAATGAGACATTATCATGGGTTCTAGGCCTCCAGCTGGACCCCTGGGGTCATTGTCATGGGATCTGGGCCTCCAGCTGGACCCATGGGGTCACTGTCATGGGCCCTGGGCCTCCAGCTGGACCCATGGAGTCATTGTCATGGGCTCTAAATCATTAGCTGGCACTATGAAAGACATTTGTGTGGGATCTAGACATTCAGCTGAATTCTTTGAATCTTTAGTGTGTGGATGAATTTCTTGAACTTTTTCGTATTTGACTCTTTTGGATGATCTATATAAAATAATTCTATAAATTATGTGTCATGTATTAAATTATTTCCCTTGCAAACTCTGACGGCATCAGGCAGGAATTCAAGGATATCTTACAGTATATGCAGGGCATTATCTTGCAAATTTTGATATCTAATATCCTCGTGTTGACTTTTTTATTACATACAATATGCCTAGCGTACTCTTCTCAATGTTTTTATCTTACAGAAAACCCTTCCATGAGCCAGTGTAATAATACTTAATGCTTTAAAACTAAGTGTACTTTGATTCCTGCTGACAAACAAGTTGAGCACAATTGTTAAGTTTTGTATTTTCAATTCATTATCTTCAAGAGTCAGTATCAAGTAAATTATTGATTTCACTCAACTATTAATGTAGGACATTATTATTCTAAGCATTTAAGGGACAAAACAAGTCTGAATCATCATCCAACCTTTATATGGTTCAAATATATGAAATCAATTTCACAAAAAATATTTATTTGTACTTTGAAGCTGATTTTTAGTAATAGTTTTTAAAATAGATGTGTTATTTTGTTTCCGGCGTTTTATATAAACTGGTAAGACCATGAATATAATGTGTGAATTTGTGCATTTATTTTTATTTTAATATCTTTTTGTAAATAGGATATTCTACAATATTTTCTTCTCTTAGATATATTTTGATAAAATATGCATATACATTTTATACTTAGGAATAGCATATGGGAAATATTTTTCAAAGAATCAAAGGTTGCAAAATCTAAATTCACCACAACTGATTCTAGGTTTTGTCATTAGATCACAATTTATGAGTTGATGATTCTACAATGTTAGAATATAGGAACGTAAAAGTTTATAAATGATTTGACAATTCCAAATAGTTATATTTAAAAACACTTATTGTTCATCATGTCATTTATATGCAGAAATATACATTTGCTTATGTTTATAGCAGTACAATTCAACATAGCTAAATAGTGAAAACAACCCAGAGGCCCACCAACTAAAGAATGGATAAAGAAGATATGATATATTAACAAAGGGGTATTATTCAGCTAACAGGATAAATTTGAGTATTTTGTCTGTAAGTGGATGCAACTGCAACTAGATAATGTACTCTTAAGTGAAATAAATAAGACATATATGTGCAAAGTTTGTATTGCCTCCTTAGTGTGAGAACATGAAAGAGAAAATGGAACTGAAGTAAATATGTAATAGATACTGGGAAATGGGAATGAACTTATCCTAAAGGAAAGAGTTACTGAGTTGAGGAGAAAGATAAGAGAGAGTGAGAGGATATATATTAGTGTATGTAAGCAGGATGGTTTGGACTACTGTGCTATACCTTTGTGCTGGTCTATGGAAAGGAGCAAGTAATGCTAAATTTGTCTTGCCTACTTTTTTCAATTGCTGGTACTTTTTATTTTCTTAATTTTTTGTACATTTGACTCTTCTTGAAATCTTCTATGCATATATCTGGTAAGATGAATAACTGGAAGAAAACACTAACACAACACATACTGTAAAATTCATATTACCTTATTAAGTGAAAATCTGTGTCACTTGTAATTTTTTCTGTTTTAATTCTATTTTGTACTATTCTAAAAAATAAAAACATATTTTTATAAATAGTAAGGTGGCCAGAGATAATTTTCAATGTGTTAAAGGACACCAGAATACTAGGAAATGTAGGAGTTGTGATTCTGACATGCCTTATCTTTTTAAGCAGCAGACTAAATCTATTTATTTTTCCTATTTATGTTTCAGTCTTCTTCTGAATCAAGGAAATTTTTGTGCCTTTCTCAAAACTACATTCTTTCATTAATCCAATCTTGTTTAGAAGTTTTATTTTATTATTTCTTGGCAAATAAAAAAAAAATCCGCAGAACCACTAATATAACTTTCTGGAGTCATCAAATTATGATCATGTTAACTCAGATTGGTGAGTAGGAATTGCCTCAAAATAAAGTAAAACTCTGAGAAAGTACTTTGTTAATAAAATAAAAGCTACATATCCCACGTGTGTAGTGTATATGCAAAACAACAAAGTAATTTTCTTATTTTGACAATACATAATAGGTACTTGTCAACAAATTTCTTATAGGTTTACATTTGATACAATGCAAAGAATAAGAAAGGGACTTACTTCAATGAAGACCAGCAATTATTTAAAATATGAAATAAAGATCAGGGAAACACAGAAATGTAAAATTATTTTACTGAAAACAATCATTCAGTCACTAAAATGGATTAAATTTGACAGATTATGTTATTGTGTTTCAGTCTTTTTCTCTTTCATTATGTTTACTTAATTTTTATTAATTTTATTGAGAAAAACAGTGATGAGACATTTTCAAGACAGGTTAGCAGGACAGTTGTAATGATTAATACATTGCATATTGTTGCCTTTGTAGTAGTTATTCAGAGTACAAGATGCAGACACAATATCTTGCCTAAACACTATTGGTACAAATCTTTTTTCTCATTGAACTAAGAGAAAGTAGTTGTATATCTATCCTAACAAAAGTTACATTTTAAAAAAAGAATCACATGTAGATACATATAGGCATAGTTCAACTATTAAAGATCTTAAATTTTTTGAAAACAGAATAATTGATTGTGGACTAATAAGTTTATAATTTGTGCCTTTAGCACATATAGCACTTTCTCAAACTATGTAACTATCTAGTTATATAGACACTTTTGGCATGTTATAGAAGAGGATTATTTGTTATAAAAGATAAAGCTTTCCTAGTCTGAAGTATTTCACATTAAAAAATAAATGAGATAATATATTTTCAATTTTCTAAGACATTTAAATTACTTGATATTTTCTCTATAGAATGAAAATTACACCAATAATCGAAGTTAAGATTTTAAGTCTATGCATATTTTCCAATCTCTTCAAACTATTTTGTCTTTGCAAAACTGTACAAATAATATTCAAAATTTTGTTTCATAAGCCGGGCGTGGTGGCGCACCCCTGTAATCCCAGCACTCGGGAGGCTGAGGCAGGGGATTGATGCGAGTTCGAGACCAGCCTGGGCTACAAAAGTGAGCTCAAGGCCAGCCTCAACTGCATAGCGAGACCCTGTCTCAAAAAAAAAAAAGACAAAAAAGAATTTTGTATCATGACAAGTTTGCTAAGGAAAGTATAATTTTAACCAAAATAATTATTTGTTTGGTTTTCTAAAGTTTATTTCATAAAATTGAAAATTGATCACAATTTTATAAAATTTTAGCTTAAGACTAATTCTGAAATTATATCTGTATTTATTTCAATTGGAGTTATATTAAAATTTTTTAGAAAGATTAAAATTTTAACACTAGAGACTATATTTCAAAAATATATTTTCTTTCTAGCTAATGGGTTTAAGATTCATATTTATAGGAGAGATTAAAAGACAATTATGCACTGACAATTTTTAGAGAAAGTTTTAAAAATTTGGATAAGAAAAATAACTCCTATTGTGGTTCAAAAATGAGTAAGCATTCTTTCTTGAGCATGTATAAAACATGGTTATTATGTGAAATATAAAGCAAAGTAATTGTATTCTCACATACACTAAATAATTAAGACTAAGATGCCTACAATGTTCAGGTTAGTGCTTTAAAAAATAGGTTCTAGATCTAAAGTAATGTGTATGACATCTTGCTAAATCAGGTAGTCAGTGTTATATTTCATCACCACACCTGAGAATTATTTTCAGCGGACTGGAACACCCACAAGTGTAAAAGATTATTGGAATCTGAAGGAAATAAAATCACATAGAGGCTAACCCTATGAACCAATATGCATGAGTACTGTGTAATAGTGTCTCTATCCTGAGTCAGTTTATAATTTACAAATGTGAATAAAATACTTCTATGAATACCATTAAATTATACTTATAAATATGCTGGCAAAATCTGAGAGTGGTAATGCAATGTGAGGCTTCATGGACACCAGAGAAAGTTCTACGATATTGGTGGAATCTCAATATCTGTGATTTTTAGGAAATTATTAGTCTAGTGTTTGAACAGAAGCCAAACAGCAAATAATGCAAATAACTTTGAAAGCAGCTGTATTTATACCACTTTATTTATAACAATAAGACAGTATTTTGCTCTTTTAAAGTAGTGAAGGTGTATGAAGCCAAAGTACATGGAATCAGAGGAGCAGTTACTGCACAGCTTAGACTCTTAGTGATCCCTCTGTCTTCATTTTTTTGAAGAGAGTACGAATTAGAATTAAAACAGAAAATTACGAGTGATACAGAATTTCACTTAACAAAGCAATATGGATTTCACAATACTTTTTCTAATGCATAATGTTGCCTTCCAAACAGTTAATCATATTACCAGATGCATGTATGTACCACAGGAAGAAGAAAGAAAGTAATTGTTTAGGCAAACCAGAGACTAGCTACAAACAATTGAGAAAAAAGATGAAACAAATGAAAGCATTAACTGCTTAATGCTTTCTACAGATGAGTAGAAATGCACCGTACAGGTGTCCAAACCATCCTGCTTATGTTCATAGATGAATCTCTTTCCCCGACTCCCTCTCCTGTCCTTCTCCTCAGCTAAGTAACTCTTTCCTCCTGAATAAGTTCATTCCCTTTTCCCAGTATCTATTGTACCCTTCAGATTCCTTTTTTTCTCTTGCAGGTTTTTACACTAAGGAGACAATACAATTTTTGCACATGAGGGGCTGATTTATTTCAAGTAAGCACTTTTTTCTCTAGTTGCATTTATCCTATTTTCAGCCTCCCCAGCACTGCAGTTACAGGCCTGCACCACCACAGCTTGCTCAGCACACCTGGAGGTTGAGGGTGAGGATGGGGCTGGAGGTGGGGGTGGGCTAGAGGCAATATGTGGCGCAGCGAATCCAACCCTAGTCCCTGTCCTTGCCTAAGCAGGCACTTTTTATTAGGAAGAAAGACTTACTTAGCTCAGAGTTGTGGATGGTTCAGTCCATAATTAGCTGGCTCCAAAGCAGAGTGGCCCATGAAAAGGGCAGCAGTTTATGTCAGTGGAAATGAGCAAAACAGCAAGAGCAAACAGGACTGTAAGTTAACAAGGACTCTTGTTAACAGGGTAATGCTGAAGAGGTTTGAGTAACTTTTAGGATAACTGTTTAATTGAATAAAAATTAATCTTTAATGTGAACGGTAAAAGTAAAATTATGTAAACTTGAAATAAAAAATTAAATGATCAGCTATTATAATGGTTCAGAAGAGAATTACTGGGGATCCAAGTTAAAATGATGACCATAACATTTGTAAAATAAACAATTAAAATATACTGAGATCGGAAATTTTAAAATGCCCATGGTGGGTAAGGTCAAAAGAGGAATTATGTGTACAAGTTAGTATAAATTAGCAACTGTAAAATAACATTATTTCATCAACAGAATCATGTAAGTTAGAAATATGATTTGTTCAATAATTCTATGAGAATTCAGTTAGCTTAAAGGTCTGAGACAAAAAAAAATTTGAAGCCAAAATATCTGTAGAATTCAGAATTTTAGAATATGGAAGAGTATTTGAGAATGAAGACACTTTACATCAATTTAGAGATTCTGATTACACTTACATCAGTAGGTCACTCAGAACAAGAGAAGTACCAATGCAGAATGAAAAGAAAAAAAGAGATCAGAGGAGTTTTGAATAAAGACAAATGTAGATTTAGATAGACAAAAAAAGAAAATAAAAAGAAGAAGAAGATAAAGTAAAGTAGGAATATTATGTAAAAGCAGTGAAAAAAGGGAAAAGATGGGGCTACGGAGATAGGTCAGCAGTGTAAGCGCCTGCCTAGGCAAGTGTGGGTGCACTGAGCTGGCACCAAGTGCAGCTGGCAAGTGCCTGGAAGCCAGTGCCGGGAAGGCTAAAAACAGGTGATCCACTATCAGTTTGAGCTGCATAGTAAGATCCTGTACCAAATACATATTTTTTTAAACAGTAAAAGGATAAAGGGTCATGATTTACTGTATTTATTAAATCAAAATAAGCACACCAACTCAGAATTAACTGGAGGTGATGTTAGAGCACATACTGTTGAGGGTTTCCTCTCATTTTTTTTTTCAGTATCAGCCATTGAACTCGGGTCCTTGAGCTTGCCAGGCAGGCATTTACCCACTGAGCTATCATCCACACCTGCTCTAATTCAGTAATTTTTTTTATACAAAGCTATACAGCCTGAATTTTAAACTTCAACACGCTGCTGCTGCTATGTTATTTGAACACTACCCTTTCAGAACTTCTGTAACAGAGTGTCATAGGAGATAAGAAAGTGTTTAAAAAGATAAATATCCAGATATCTAATATTATGCATTCAGGAACACTGTATATTGAGTATTGATAGCTTAGTGTTCTATTTTAACATATTTGGTTCCTTTCACTATTCTGTGAATGATTTAGAATTTAATAACTTGTATTAATGACAATGATAGCATTAAAGAACTTTGCAAGTATACAGCTTTGCTCGAAAATGGTTACAATAAATACAGGTGCATGAAAGGGTGAAGGCATAGCAAAAGGAATGGTGTTGTAGTTTATATGCATAGTTTCCCAAAGCCTCATGTGTACACAGGTGGGGCTTTGTGGATGGTGTGGTATCTCAGCCTGTATGTAGCAGTGCATTGGTCCACTGTTGAGGTCATCACCCAATCTGATTTGGGAAGTTGCAGGAGGTGGGTCACCGAAGGCATGGCCTGGAAGAGTCAGTGTCTGTCCTTTCTCCCTGTGCATCCCACTGCCACCTAGGACCAGTTTTGCCTCTGCAGTGCCCCTCTGCTATACTGCTCTACCTTGGAGCCTGCTGACTAAGGGACTAAAATCCCTACAAATTTAAACAAATCTAAAATAAACCTTTCCTCCTTAAAGCTGTGCCTCAGTAAGGCAAAAAGTATCTAAAAGAATAAGTAAAGATTCTTAGCATGTGCCCCCCCCATCCATTACCTCCCCAGGAAAGCCTGGGGGTGATGAAGAAAAAGAATTGATAGCATAGAAAGAAGGCTATGTTTGTAATGCTTCCAAAAAGTATATTTTAGAAACCCAAAACAGCAACTGAAAGAAAGAAGCACTCCTGCACAGGGTAACTACCACTGCAGGAGTTATTGGAATTCTCAGAATATCTCCTGTAGTCCAAGCCAAGGAAATCAATGATGAAACAAAAAGAGGAGGAGAAATCAAAAAAGAAGTAGGACACAGTGGCTTCAGACTGCAAGACTGTACTGGGGAAAGAATGATATTTCCTAGTGAGTTTCCAATTGCATTTTGTGGGAATGTACAGGAACCTCTCTTTGATGATTCTTTGTAAAGCAGCCAATATAGTTGGGCTTCCTAAGGAAGCTGGTGAGAAAGTTGAGCTATGTATGCTAATGTTGACATAAATCCAAAAAGACTTAAAGATTTATATTCATCTGATAATTCATTAAGTTCCCTCATAATTATTATTATGTGTCACTATAAACTAGACTTCATACATGCATTTGAAGTACAACAATTTAAAAATTTAATCCTTGATTTTTTACAGAAATCTGATGTCTAGTATCATTGGATACCACAGAAAGAAGAAGAATGTTTTAAATAAAGGAAAACAGAAATTTTCCAACCCTTAATACCATTGCATATGGCTTAGGGACAGTTTGTTCACCAACTCAGGTCAATGAGACTTAAGTGATCCTTAAGCAAAGGCGTCATCGCATCAAATAGCAGCAGTGATTTGGTTCGTAAAATGCAGTTTTCTGGCTGATCAAATGCAAACATTAACCCAGAGTTATTTGGAAACATTGACAGGACAGAGTTTCTCATGAGCCTGGATCTTTGTTGATATAAGTCTTAGGCACTGGGGAGAAACTGTAGAGAAAGCCTGCCTAAAAATGAATCCCGACAAAAAGAAAAGAAGCCAAAAGAGACTAGTTTATTATGAAGTTCTTTGTCTCTGAAGCTCATGAGAGTAATAAAAGCAACACAGCTATAGAAAATAATATATCACATATTTCTACTTAAGCTAGGTTTTCTCATTTTCTTATTAATTCAAACAAGAGTTACTAGAATGAAATATTGAAAGCTTTTGTAAATGTAAGGCTGATGTTCTTCCTCTCATCTAAAAATTTTGGATAATACATAAGAAATATTGAATTACTGCTTTCCTTAAAGTCACAGATCACTGTAAGGCAGTGCACCGACATTAAAATAGAGGCACTTTCACCTCTTCCCTGAGAGCTGTTTATTAATTCAATACCAATTTTTATCCACCTCTACCTACTGAAAAAGGATCAACATTTTTAAGGAGTTTGTGCATGATTTTCCAAGTATCATTACCAATATTTGAAGCAGTTTGACAGAATCTAGATTTCTGTCAAAACTTACATGCATACTTTTGCCTTTATAATAATTATTCCTTCCATTTCTAGACAAAATTGCTATCCTCCGGCTCCTATGTAGTTAATTCCTAATGTTTATGAAGTCTTTCTCAAGCTTCATCTTTCCAGTGAAAACTACTTTTCACAACTCTATATGATAGTATAAATTCCTTAAAACAGAGTTTTGGGATATCATTGCTATATCCTAAAAAGAAAAGCATTCAAAACATCCCAGGCACCTGGTATTGACAAGTGTTCTTCGCGTGATCAAATTTTATATTCAAGTTCTTTTTTTGACCCAGCCTTAAACTGGGTTTCTCTGTTTTTCATTACAAAGTCTAGTTGAGCAGATGTCATCCTAGGTCAGTTTGGAATGACTTCTCCCTCTCTTGATATCAAAGTTCACATTGATTTCAATTTTTTTTTCTTTTTGTTTTTTTTTAGGACAGGGTCTACTAAGAGCAGGGATTACAGGTGCATTCTCATGCCCAGTCTCAATCGCAGTTTCACCGTGCCCAGGGGTGGAGCCAGCACAGCAGGCTGGGGATCGAACCCCAGCTGCTGCGATGTCTAAACAGGTGCCTTAATCTGCTGAGCTATTTGACTAGCGTGACTTCTAGATTTGATACATATGATACAATTTTTAATTTTCTATCACAGACCATGTTATATTTGATTTACTTGGCCACACTTTGGCAATAATCCAGTTAGGTAAATCTATTGTATATTGTACGTTTTCTCTATGTTTGATGTCTTTCATTGTAGTTTGCCACATGACTTTCTGATCCTCTCTCCAACTTATAACTTGGTTATGAGTCACTGCCTCATCATTGCTGGGGGTGAAGCTCAGGTGTCCTTCCTTTGTGCTGGCTTTGCTCGCTACTCTTGACACTTACAGTTTCATTCTCACAACCACACACCCTGCGTTTGCAGAGGCACATGGCCTGGACTTTGAAGCCATGTTTTGAAATCTGGGTGGAATCCTTCCTAGCTCCTAAACGCTTTCTGTATGCATTTCACCTGCCTGTGAAACAAGAACCACCAAGATTACACCAAAATTTGCCACTTGATCCAGTGGTAGTTGGCCTTTTTACATCATAGCTGTAGAGACCTCTGAATGCTTGGATGACTGAACACTTTGAAGAGAATCTAAGGGAGAAAAATTCCCTGTGCAGCTCCTCTCCAGCATCTTGTGGCAGTCATTTCAAAAGGAAATTGCATAGCTTTACACCACTGATTTTGTAAACAAGAAGGTTGCTAATTCCAAAGACAGCCTTAGGTCATTTTTCCATAGTATTTAGTTTCTGTTTAATGCTAATCTTCTGAGAATCTGAGTTCAAACTTTTTAGTCTCCAAGTTTATAATCTGTCTTTTGGGGGAAAGCTCAAGACTTTTTCAATCACTCAACTGTGCTGTTTTCTTTGTTTTTTTTT
>PVJA010020603.1:0-36722 GCA_004027025.1 Myocastor coypus | reverse complement strand
AAGAAAGCTTTTGGCTTCAGGTTTAGTGCCTTGGCTGAGTAGGAACCTTGGAAATCTGAAAACTTTAATAATTGGAGTAAAACTCATTTTCCACCTTTTAATATCAAAAGTGTAGACTAGCTTTTGTGTGATCAAGTGGCATTATATAGTTGCTACAATTAATTAAATGATTAAACTATATCTAAACATAGTGTTAATGTGTTCTGAAATTTTGTGGCAAATACAATCACTATATTTTATTTGTCAAGGGTCCTAAGAGCCTAGATTGGAAAGATGAGCTCTGTCCTCCCCATTGTCTGTTACAAGTAATAGTGTGAACCAACTACTTAGAAGAAAATAAAGCCATCCCTGGAGTGGCAGCACGTGAACAGAGGGTGCGTGCGCATCTCTGAGCTGGCAGTGCATAGCGCACTTCTTCCCTGCCTCATCTCTCAATTCATGGTGAGAAGAAAGAAGGTTTAAATAAATAATAGCAAAGGCACAATTCCACGTGACGGTTCTTAAAAGAATACATTTTTAAAGTATACAGAGGAAGTGAATTCTGTAGGCTAAGACAATCATGTACATGTGGCCATTGCCTGGATGTGTATAGGTCAAGCTAAAATAGGAAAATAGATTATCACATGGGTAGTATTCCCAAGGGGTTTTTCTTCTTGATTGTTCTTTTGCTTAATTAGAAAAATAAAGGAATGTTTTTAAAAGGTTAGAAAAATTAAGAAAAAAGAAGTAGTGAATCCTACAATGCTGTTCTCATCTCAGCTAAGCACTTTTCATTCTCTGTGGCCATCATACTTGCTGTGAGGTTTGGGAAAGCAAAACTAGCATGAGTTACATTTCCTATTCCACAGTTTCGTAGGCAGATTGTTTTTCTTACCACGAGTCTTAACAAGCTCAGGATACAATTCTTTCTTATTAGCTGACAATTTTCGCTTAAAAGAAGCACTTTATGGCTTCTCTTTGGCATATTAAAATTACTGGCATTATCACAGTCACACTTTGTGACCATCATTAAGTCAAACAAGGGTTATAAGCATTGTAGTACATCTGATAACCAAGATAATTATGAAATCAGTAATAAGAGGGGAGTGTACACAGTGGGATATACGGGACACAGAAGATTTGCATCCCTGGTGGGTTGGCAGCAGAGTCGGAGAGCATAGATTTCATTACACTGCTTTCAACATTGTGTACCTTAAAACTTATGAATTGCATCTGTTGGAATTTTCCACTTAGTATTTATTAAACTATGGTCGACTAAAACAATGGGAAATTAAATCACAAATAACTTTGATATGTGCTATCTTATGATTACAAACTAAAATCTGAGTAACTAATCTTTTTAAATTTTAAATAACTTCAAATTTGCATGAGGTAGTAAGAATCCAAAATACACCTAATGGAGAAATCCATAATTGCACTTAAGAGTTAACATCTGTCAACTCTTTTATGCTGTCTAAACATATTAAATTGTATTGAGTATATACTTCAGAGAAATGGTCATCATATATAACATTTAATATCTATAGAGTATATTGTCTGATAGTATTTTCTTCTAAAATTAAAAGATCTAAATAGAATGAGTTAGATAAAAGTGCCTGCTTTAATTACACAAATCACCCATGGAACAGTGTTTTCTGATTTCGACCAAAAATAAATCAGTTAAAAAGAAGACAAGTCCACCTAGAAATCACTCATAACATTACCACTGATGAAATCGATTCAGCAACATTGGGCCTTTTGACAGATCTCTTAGGTTCAGATAACACAGTCATAACTAAAGTAACTAAAATAAAGTAGAAGCATAGTCTTGGGGAGCTAGAACCTCTGAGTGAGGCAGGCCCGGGGCCCCGTGCTGGGCTCGGTGCTCTCCACAGCACTGCCTGCTTGTGTCATTTCTCTGCTATGTCTGGATTGTGAAATCTGTTTTCCTTTCTCTGGGGAGATAGTGGGGAAAAAATGTGACTGCCTGTGCAAAGAGAACCATTCTTTACATGCAAGAGATCTTTCCCACAAATGAAGCTGATCTATGCAGAAGACCTACCACAAAGCGTGCAAAGTGGTCAGTGTGTTATTCGTTCTCTTTATGGGAAGATGAGGATCATCAAATAAAAGAATATATATTATATAGATTACATTTTAGTATGTAATACATAATAATATAGTATATATGATATATATATAATGTGTAACATATAATGATGTATATATCATGTATAAAACAATATAGGTCTGCATTTGGAGTTTAACTTTCTGAGAATATATCTCAGGACTATTGATTATATTCATATTTCTACACAGCAGATCTCTAGAAATTTCCATCTTACAAAAGCAGAACTATGTATCCATTTTCTCCTCTTTCTTGAACTCTTACATTCACCTTTCTGTGCATTTGATTATGTTCAGTGCCTCATTCAAATGGAGTTATGTATCTATTCTTTGATGACTGGCTAAGTCCCCAAAGTATGTTTCCAGGTTAGTGTATGTTATAGCAAGTGAGAAAGCAGCAAAGAGGAAAAATGCATTTTAAAATTTTTTATTTATATATTTCAAATTTTATACTAAACTGGCTTAAACAAAGGTATCATTCATATCAGGAAAGTGATCTAACTGACCCTTTAATAATGTTATTTTCAGATAGTTACCTTAAGTTGACTAAGTCATTAAACCTGTGATCCTCTTACTCAGGTTCTGAGTAGCTGAGATTATAAGTATTGGGCCCTGGCCCCAAGTGTTTTATTATTTTAAAAGTATATCTGTGAAGGGTGTGATGACATAGTCTGTAATTCCAGCTACTCAAGAAATGTGTCCAGAAATACCTGCAGTTATAGTCCACTCTGCCTCAAAATGAAAAATAATAATAACAATAATGTATTTTAAAAGGGGTTAAGAAGACAGCAATACGCAATATATCAGCCACTGTTGAGTACCTATCATCTTTTTTTTCTGAAATTGTGTACCATTTCTAATCTCTTATCTATTATTTTTCTATTCTCTTTAAAATAAATTTAAAAGGACACAGAATGCCTTGCCTCTGGCTTGATCCTTAGGACTGCAGAAGGATATTGATAACCACAACTAGCCGTAGGTAATTTAATTTTATAAAACAAAACAGAAGGGTCTTGATAGTAGTGAAAATGGCTGAAGATGCACTGCTTGTCAACATCATACTTGCAGGCTTTGACCACAAGTTTTCAGCATTCACTTTTAATATATCATAGAATGATTTTCTTGAAATTAAACAAATTATAAAGTATCTTATGTATTCTAATGGTACAATTTCACCTTTTAAGATAATTATTGATAAACATTGCAGTTAAATAAAGCAGGAAATAAAAACAGATTGATTGTATCCCTTCTGTAATTTTCCCCAATGATAACATCTTTTAAAAAACTGACTTTCATAAGATACAGATGTGATCTACATATTTAACTGAGATTTTTTTCTTTTTTCTAATTTAGTTTCATCTTAGCTCTCTCTCCCCTTTCTGTTCCCCTCCCCTCACCCTCTCCGTTTCCCTCCTCCCTCTTCCTCTCCTTCTTCCTGTCTGTCTCTGTCTCTGTCTGTCTCTGTCTCTCTCTCTCTCTCTCTCTCTCTCTCTCTCTCTCTCTCTGTCTCTCTCTGTCTCTCTCTGTCTCTCTCTGTCTCTCTCGCTATCTTCATACTGGTGCATAAGCCCAGGAAGGTGCTCACTGTGTCTACCTGTCCTGTCCAAAACCCTGTGTTCTTGTAAGTGAAGTTTTTCCCAGTGTAGGGTGTGTGGATGTGGATCAAGGTGTGGTACTGGAATTAGAGATGTGTGCTATTGGATTAGTCTTAGTTCTGACTGTGGGGGATGTGGAGTGTGGGTGGCACTGCCTACAGGACTTGATTTGCAGATGGGATGAAAGGAAAGGGAAAGCTTATTGCTGCTGCTTACTACTTGCTAGGTTGGTTTTTGCCTGCCGAGCCTTTGACATTTCCCCTCTGAGAGGCCCCTTGGACTGAAACCCCTGCAGACTGTGAGCTACAGTAAACTTTTCTTCTTTTTGCTTATGGGTATCAGGTATTTTGTCTCAACAATGACAAAAGTAATTAAAGAAATCTGTGTTTACTATACAATGTTACCACACATTGTACAGCAGAATGTAAGAGTATACTTGGCGAATTAAATACAGTTATTTCAAAGGCACTATATATTTTATAAAAGTCAGTGCAAAAATATTGTTCTTAATTTATTAAAAAACCCTGTACATGATAAAAGACATATTTTATTAATGCTGTATCACTACTTTCAACTATTTATTTAAGCTCTGAATTTTAACTTTTTTACTTGATCTATAGAGTGAAATAAATGTATTTGTTTTTTAGTTTGGCTTTTTTTTCCAGTACATATTAGTACCACAGAATAATGAGAGAAATAAACAGGAGTTTGGTGTACACACCTAAATGCACCCTAACATTAGAGAAAATATTTTCATTTTTTTCCTGTCAGTAAAATGTGGACTCTTCGTTTGTCTGAGGTAGTATTTATTATTATGAGGAAATATCCCCTCCTCTCTCCTTCCCTCTCTCATATGTATTTTCTTCAGAATTTTTATTGTAAAAGGATGTCAGATTTTTGTAAAAGGTTTTTCTGTCTCTATTAAGATAGTTACATGTAGGTCTGGGGATAGAGCTCAGCAGCATAAGCACCTGGCAAGCACAAGGTCCCGGGTTTGATCCCTGGTACCAGAAGAAAAAAATCAAAGATAATTACATGATTTTTATCATTGACTCAATTTATATAATTTACTGATATTCATGGTGAACTGTCCTTGCACCCTTGGGATTTAGCCAGTGTGGTCACACTGTATGATTTTTTAATATATTTTTTAATTCTCTTTCAGAGAAGCTCCTTGAGGATTTTTGTATCTCCACTTATTAAGGATATTGGTGTACAGTTTTGGCTTTTGTTGAATCTTCATCTCATTCTGATATCAGCATGATGCTAACTTTGTAGAATAAATTTGGACTCATTCCCTTTCTATTTTATAGAAAACTTTGAGGACCATAGTTATTAGTTTTTCTAAATATATGATAAAATTTAATACTGAATCTGTGAGTCTGACATTTTTAATTAGAAGAATTTTTATTATTGTTTCAATCTCATAAGTTGTTATTGACCTGTTTAAATATTTTATATTTTCTTAGTTCAGTTTTGTTAGGTCTTTTCTATTGATTAATTCTTGAGTACCATTTGTTCATTTCATTTTTCAATCTATTTTTTCAATAGATTCATTATTGCCTTGGTTCTCATGCTCTTGATATCACGTTCATCTGTTTTAAGGATTATGTTAATACTCTATTAAATGCTTATTAGTGGGCAAGAGGTCTGTGTGTCTTGAAGGCTAAAAGATACCTTTTCAGAGTATTATAATCTAGATTGACAATTTTCTTTTGGAGTTAAGTAGATTGTTCCATAGCTGTCTGGCCTTTAGAGCTCTGTTGAGAAATTTGTTGTTATTCTGATTGATTTGACGTTTCTTTCTGAGAGATTTTAATCTTGTTGTTATTGTTGTTCTGAAATTTGGCAATTTGACCATGATATAACACGAAGACTTTCTTTTCTGATCATATATACTGGGAATTCTAAATGCCTTCAGCATTTGCACACAGATTTTATTGCCCAGATGTCTGAGCTTTTTTAAAAAAGTAGTTTATGTTAATATTTTAATTGTAGTGTATGGTTTTGCTGTGGCGTCAGCCTAAATTTCTTCACCCTCATCAAATCCAGTGGTTATTAATTTTGATCTTTTGCAGTTGTGCAAGAACTATGGAATGTGGTTCTAGTCGTTAACATAAAAATTAAAATTTATTTAAAAGTCTGAACTATTTTCCTAATATTGGAAAATAAAGGGAGAGTGGTCATGTAGGATAGGCTAGGAAAAAGTAAATATGAAGAGTAATATTTTTCTGCAAGGAAAAATATGGAGGAGACATATGTGGGTAAAAATAAGGGAAGGAAAACAAATATAAACAGAAAGTATGAGAAGACATAGAGATGGCGAATCCAATAAAAGAATGAGAGTAAATCACACTAGAAAACCATGAAACAAAGCTTGATTTAAGAAAGCATTATAAAGCAAAGTAGAAAACTACAGAAACAAGAGCAGCACATCTTCACACTAACAGCAATGTGTAGCATACACATAATCATAAATAAGCACAGGTGTGCACAGATCCACTATTCTCTTTGTGAGTGTATTTGTATTTCTTATGGCCTTTTGTTAGTGGTTCCCATTTGTCTTCTTTCTTTCTTTCTTTCTTTCTTTCTTTCTTTCTTTCTTTGGTACTGGGAATTCCTTTTTGTTTGTTTGTTTTAGGGTTTTTGTTATTGCATTCTACCTTCAAAAGAGGGTAGAGCAGAAGAAAATGTTTAGGACAGTTTGGAGATGGATCTCTGCCTTTTCACGGGTATAGATGAATGCTGAGGCAAGGTTGTTAACAGGTGAAGTGAATCTTGCTCAACATTTTCTGTACCTCGAAATGAGGATACCCAAAGAATTTGAATTGTCCATCAAGCCTCTCATTCAGATAGTCTGTAACAAGCCCAGATGTGGGCCCAAGTTCCAGAAGTCACTAGACTGTGGCATTGGAGAGATTGCTGGCTGTTGTCTGCACTACAGCATTTCATCTAGCTGCTTCTGAGCAATGAAGAGGTAGTTGAACGCAGAGTCTGTTCTGAGAAGTCTTCTCTGGGATGAAGAGCCACGAAGAGCCAGCTTTTGCTGGTCCTTAGCAAAGCCTCACAGACTCCCATCCCTACCACCTGCAAAGCTTCACATGTATGAGCTCCTTACCTGTCACAGCATCCAAACTGCCAATCTTTTTTTTTTTTCTTTTTTCCCATTTTCCTCCTCCTGGTTGAAGGCACTAGCTGATGCAAGATTTCACACTGTCCAGCCACTATACCCATAAGCTACCCTAGCTTCTGGCAACCCAGCCACTAAGATATTTCCCTCACACCATGATTTTGGTTTCCATGACATAGTCACCATTTCCTGGGCTCTAGATGACTAATAGGGTGGGGCACACTGAATCCCTGGAAAGAAGTGATTGTTGTATAGTGAAGAGGTAAAATATATGATGATTTTTGTTCTCCCATCCTGCCTGCCAAGGCAGTGGGACATGCCGGAGAAGCCTCCATATCCTAGTGCTGTCTAAACCCATATTCCAAGCTGTCTACTAAGGCTAAGGCAAAGGCAAAGAGGCCTGCTAAGGTGCTGTTTGTCCCACTACTAGTCTGCAGCGAAAGGCTAGGCATTATCACTTGCATCCCTGGTTGTGTGGTACTAAATGCTTCTTTACATAAATAAATTTCAAAAAATTTCCTCTTGGTAGCAAAAATTAAAGCCATTTTTCTTCCTAATGGAAAATCACCAAAAATATTTAACGAGCTAAGTTTCCCAGCAATAGCACGGCCTTTTGTTTCCCTTCCATTGCAACACAGACTTAATGAAGGCAAGTTGCTTTCTTAGTTTTCAGTTGGTAATAAAATTATGACCAAATGACAATACTTTATCCTTTTCTGGGGAAAAAAAATTAATCAAGGCTGCTTTTTAAACTTACTTGCTCAATACTTACATTAATAGTCATTATGAAAACAGATGACAGCTACATAACAGCTACCTGTCCATCTGTCATCTGACTGTGAAGTTTTAGTGCTGGGGTTCAGTCTTTATAGTCTAGCTTCACCTTCTGAGCACTTAATTATCTCAGCTTCTGAGCTATAGAGAGACACACAATAGAAAATAAAATTTGCGGGATATTGGTAATCTCACGGACAGTAGGAGGTTGGCACTACACAGACATACAGCTGGAGAAATTCTGAGTTCTTTAGCAAAGGTGGCAACATTTATTCTGTAATTCAGAGTTCGCAGTATGTTGTTAGGATAGAAGAAAGTGAAAACAGGAGGCTTGGCTGGAGAAAAGAGGGACGCAGCTTGAGAGACGGGAGGTCCCTGGCTGCTTAGAATGAGAGCAAGCAAAGGAAACCACTCTCACACATTATAGGCCCTTTCTGAAGATAATTGTTTTAACAAAATGTAAGGCTTGGATATGGATAATCCTTACCAAATTTGTATATATGAAGACCAATTTATCAGTTTAAGCTCAAATCAAACATATTCATATATTGGTAAAAATTCTAGAGATGCTTCAAGTCTTAAAACAGTGATGCCCTAATATTCTCTCTAAAGTCCTGATTTCTGTATTAAAATTATGTCCTATTTTAATTTATAAGAACTCATTCTTGTTTTAGAACATCTCATTTTTACTTATGTGTTATAATCCCCTCTGTCTTTCTATTACTATTTTATTATTTTAAGAACTTCGTGTTGTGTTTAATTTCAGATATACTTTCCTATACTCTTTGCCAAATATATTCTCATTTATCCATGGCAGCCAACAATGATAATTATAGTATTCGATGGTTTTCCATTCTTTGTCTTTATTTGTTAAAAGCCAATTTTACCTAGCTGCTTTCAACCTTCTGTCTTCTTTCCAAAAGATTTTGTTCATTTTTGAGACATTTGTATTAATTTCATTTGATACACAGTAAATACGTTTAATGCTGGTATTACACATTTTACTTTAAGGGTATTTTCTTGTGTTGTGTCTTTAACAGTGTCTTCTGCTTTACTTTTTCAATCTAGTGATTGCTCTGGCTCCCAGGATTATAATTTCTTTCCAATCCATGGTAACTATTTCTATTTTATTTTCTTTGGCATTATGAACATCTACCCTTTATGCTTACAAACTCCTACACTTTATCCTTTACTGACAGTATTTCATGCTTACAAACTCCTACACTTTATCCTTTACTGACAGTATTTCATGACTCATAGCTTTCTTCCTCCTGATTTTATTTTCATATCTGTAGTAGTACTTTTGTTTTCACTTATATATCTGGTACAAGGTCTCACTGCCTTGTACCAAGGACTCGCAGTGTTCCTCTGGTTTTCAGTCTTCCCAGTGCTGAGATTACAAGTATACCCCACCACACCTGGACTTGGTCACCAGCTTAGTGCACCCAAGGGATGGGGCTGGTGCGGCAAGCGGGATTAGGGATTGAACCCTGGTCCCTGCATCAATTCTTTTTATGTAGAAAGTCTCTGGACTGATGTTTTATCTTATCATCACATCCCTAATGTCATATATTTCTCATTTGTACTTTTTTAGATGGGGGAAATGCTATTTGTATTTTTAGAAGCAATTGCTATTTTCTCACCTTCGTGGTCTTATTTTTGTTTGTTTGCTTTGAAGAGCTGTTGGCTTTTTCAACTAATTATTTTTTCTTATTCAGTTGTGTTTATTCTACAATTTTACCATCTTTTAGAAAAATGACTTAGAAAAACAACTTTTCTGGATAGATCATGCATTATAGATTTATTTCAGTGGAGGAGTTTGTTAGAGCCCCTACAATTCATTACAGGTACAGTTTGTTTAGATTCACAAAAAAATGCATTGATATTTTTCTACTGCCTGTGAAACTGCTCCATTGGAGGTGGGGGTTCATGGCTTAAGGGGTTCATTCTTTCTGTAGCTGTGTCTACTCTACACTCCAGAAACAAGTGTAGATGTTGCTAGCTAATTTCACAAGCCCAGCTTACCTGAGTCCCTGATCCAGTTGTAAGCATAGACTAGGTTTTGTGCCCATGTTTTCATAAGCCGCACTTCATTTCACTTTGTGAGACTGGTTATGTACAGGCTCAGCCGTGGCTTTGCTCTGCTTGGCATTTGGTCCGTATCTGCTTCCAGATGATCCTACTGAGCCTCAACAGCTCTTCGAAATCCTTCCCTTATTTTGGTGACAAATATTATTTCAATCTCTGAGGCTTTTAAAGCTAGACTGGCTAGATGATTGATTTTTTTTTTTGTAAGTACCAGGGATTGAACTCTGGACCTTGTGCTTGCCAGGCAAGTGCTTATTCCACTGAGATATATCCCCAGCCCCTTAGATTTTATTTTCAACATTCATTGTTTTAAAATAACTATATTGAAATATAATTTATGTTGTAGAAATTTTTTTCTGGTTAGTGCCATGCAGGAAATTTCTACACATGTGCAATCATTTTTATAACCAAATTTTATAGTTTCTGTTATGCCAAAGATATGTTGGGACTATTTTCAGTCAATTCCTTACTATTTTTGTTTAATTTTACTTATCTTTTATATAGCTAACATTTTTTCCATAATTTTCCCGTGCTATCTTTCACTAGTAATTAGTATAAAGGGATAAAAAAAGTCTTAGTAAACTGGGAATCATAATTTAGTACACAAATCCTTGTTAGTACTTACTCTTCCAATGTCTAATTTTTATAATACATTTCCCTATAACTTCTCAGATAAATTTCGTTCTCTGAGCATGCAGTTATGTGTGATATATTAAAATGCTGTATTTAACTGTAACTCAGTGTTAATTACGATTTTGGTATTTTGAAGTGGTTTGCCTTTTCAGAGTAAAACTTTGGCAGTACATAAAATCAACTGACTGTTCTTTAAAGAAGGAGAAATTAACTTATATTGGAAGTTCACAATCATTTTTGATAAGCAAGTATATTTTTTTAATTTTTCATAAAATGCTTTGCTACATGGAAAATGTACTGTGATAAGTAGCAACATTGACAATGACAATAACTTGAGCATTAATTGTGATCTTATTGTCCCTGATGAAGCCAACTCTGTAAACCTTGGTTTCCTGAAATCTTCACAACATGTTGCTACCCCTATAATAATTAAGTACATCAATGGAATGTTAGATATGTTGAAATGCTTAGAGTATCCAGTAAAAGTTATAGCTGTCCTCGAATATCCCCAGAAATAAAGATGAAACAAATTAACTAAAGGTTGTGACTGGCAATTTCTGAGGACTCCTACCTGGGAAGATGTACCTCAAGAGGAGGTCGGCATATCCTTCAGCTGTTGTTTACACAGAGTTATCACTTACTGTATAATGATGATCAGTGAATGGCTACTTCATATGTGACAGGCACAATGTTAAGCATTTAATAACATATTAATAACTGACTTTATATGTATGGAGGCTAATATTTAAACTTGTGGGCTAGAAAATTACTTAGCAATGATAAAGCCAGTTTTAAAATTTGCACATGGCAGATTCCATAACCTCTTAACCATTCTTCTATTTAACCTGTATATTTTGGTCTTCCCTTATATAAAGGAAGGAAAGTTCAATGTGCTCTGTACTTCCCATTGGAAAATGTAACCTAAATTAATACATTCTATCAGTATTCTACTATGTGGAACAGATACAAATGTGCTTTTGTGGACTCTGCACTACTGCTTTTCTTTTGCTTATTTTATCTCTTCAAAAAATCATTTAAAAAATATGTGCCACTCAGACAAAATTGTACAAAGTGGTATAATTATACACTTCCATATTAAGATATATTTGTTCTATCCAAAAGTGTCACCTTTGTCAAATTGAGTAGAATTATTCAATTCAATATCACTCAAACAACTGGGAAGTCTGCATTTTAAGAGCTCAACACTGAGAATTATGTCTAACTTTTATTAGCACATTCTCTCATTTTAGAGATTAAAATAGGAAAGAATTGATTCAAATGGCTAATACCTTTAGCAGATATTTATTATAAGTAGTGGTCATTTATCTACTAACATAGAAAAAAATCTATGAAAAATTGTAGAATTCAAAATACTGAAGTGATTTCAATTAAAAAAATAGATATGTAAGTCCACTATGATAAATTTAATTTGATATAACTTGACAAAACTTCATACAAAATTTGCCCTATGGTTTTAGGAAAAAAATGGAAGCCACTAAGCTGCTGATACTTGCAACTCCTAAATCTTTCTCATAAATAACTCCTCTTACTCTCTTCAAGATCAAATGATATCAAATTATACATTTATCTGAATTTGGAGATGATACTGAGTTAAATTCAAGGGATAAAAGATCTCCCATAGTTATAATCCACTCTCTTCAGGTTACCTCCCTTTAGAATACTCTGTCTCTGTCTCTGTCTCTGTCTCTCTCTGTCTCTGTCTGTCTCTCTCTGTCTCTGTCTCTGTCTCTTTCACTATCTCTCTCTCTTTCCTCCTCCTCCATATCTTCCGTTTCCTTGACAATGCTTGCTATTTTTAAACTGTGTCGGTCAGTTTTGTAGCACCATGATGTCAGCACACTACATTTTAAGTTATGTTTACATGTGTTAACTATTTACAGCAGATCATTGGTTTCATTCTCAAGGTGAATTCTCTAGTTTGGAGAATCCACGTTGTATTAAGTCTGCCTGTTTTTCTTCTCACCAAACTGTAATGAAATATAAAAATATTCAATACTTGTCTTCTTTTCTATTGGATTGACATCAGAATGAATAGAGCAGCAAAGATTATTTTAAAACAAAAGCCTACATTAGCTGGGCATGATGATGCACACCTGTAGTCCCAGCCCTTGGGAGGCTGAGGCAGGAGGATCAGTGTGAGTTCAAGACCAGCCTGGGCTACTCAAAAGGGAGCTCAAGGTCACTTTGAACTCCATAGTGAAACCCTGTCTCAAAAAGACAAAAATAAATAAATAAATAAATAAATAAATAAATAAATAAATACCTACAAGTTAGTTTTTAGTAGTATCTCATTATATGAACTTGACATTTATGATGCCACTCATACTGGGAAGCTGAAAAAGTTGTTCTCATGGAAGTAGATGGCAAAATGGTGGCTACTAGGGCCTGGAGAGGTTGTGGGAACACTAGGGGAGCATTGGCCAAAGAAGGCAAGATATTAGAAAAGAGAAGTAATCACAAACCTATTGTGCAATGTCATGACCAAAGTAAATGCATTGTATTCTTTAAGCATGCTACACATATGTTAAGTATTCTCTTCCTTAAAATGCTTACTATGTAAGGCAATGAATATGTTAATTATCTAGCTGAGCTAACTTCATAATGATCATATACTTCAAAATATATTATACATCTGCCAATTTTGAAAGGAAAATATTTTGCTTTCCAATACAAATTTCACAAACTATTTTATTCTTTAATACCATATGTATAAATTCTCTTTTTTTTTCTTTTTTTTTTTTTTTTTTTTTTTTTTTTTTTTTTTTTTTTTTTTTTTTTTTTTTTTTTTTTTTTTTTTTTTTTTTTTTTCTTTTTGAGACAGGGTCTTGCTATGCAGTTCAGGCTGGCCTTCAGCTCACTTTTGTAGCCCAGGCTGGTCTTGAACTCTCACCGATCCTCCTGCCTCAGCCTCCTGAGTGCTGGGATTATAGGCGTGCACCACCATGCCCGGCTTGTATAAATTCTCTTAACTATTTAAGTTTACATTTTTGACTTGCTTGTTGATTATTATAAAATGAATCTGACATCCTGATTTGCTTTTACTTTCAGATGCAACAACTGTTTCATGAAAATTACGAACACAATCGGAAGGGTTACATCCAAGACCTTCACAACAGTAAAATCCATGCAGCCATAACACTGCATCCTAACAAAAGGCCTGCGTACCAGTACAGACTACATAATTATATGCTCAGCCGAAAAATTTCTGAGCTTCGCTACCGAACCATCCAGCTCCACCGAGAGAGTGCCCTGATGAGCAAACTCAGTAACAGTGAAGTGAGCAAAGAGGACCAGCAGCTTGGTGTGATGCCATCTTTTAACCACATCCAGCCTCGAGAGAGAAATGAAGTGATAGAGTGGGAATTCCTGACAGGCAAGCTCCTCTACTCAGCCTCTGAGAACCAGCCTCCTCGGCAGAGCATCAGTAGCATTCTCAGGACAGCGCTGGATGATGCTGTCCTGCAGGTGATGGAGATGATCAATGAGAATGCCAAGAGTAGAGGAAGGCTCATCGACTTCAAAGAAATTCAGTATGGCTACCGCAGGGTTGATCCCTTGTATGGTGTGGAGTACATTCTGGATTTACTACTCCTATATAAGAGGCACAAAGGAAGGAAACTGACTGTGCCAGTGAGACGCCATGCCTATCTTCAGCAGATGTTCAGCAAGCCTTTCTTCAAAGAAATGGAAGAGCTTGATGTCAACAGTCTTGTGGAGAGTATTAACAGTGACACTCAGTCATTCTCCTTTATATCTAATTCTTTAAAAATATTGTCTTCTCTTCAAGGGTCCACAGAAATGGGAGGACATAATGAAAAGAAAATACATATTCTTGTGCCCCTCATTGGAAGGTATGACATTTTCTTGAGATTCATGAAGAACTTTGAAAACACATGTCTTATCCCAAAGCAGAATACAAAGTTAGTCATCATTCTTTTCAGCCAGGATTCTGGCCAAGATTCCAGCAAGCACATTGAGCTGATAAAAGAATATCAAAACAAGTACCCTGCTGCAGAAATGACCCTGATTCCGATGAAGGGGGAGTTTTCCAGAGGCCTTGGTCTTGAAATGGCTTCTTCCCAGTTTGACAATGATACTTTGCTGCTATTTTGTGATGTTGACTTGATCTTCAGAGGAGATTTTCTCCAGCGATGTAGAGACAATACAATTCAGGGACAACAAGTGTACTATCCCATCATCTTTAGCCAGTACGACCCAAAGGTAACCAATGGGGGAAATCCTCACACTGCTGATGACTTTGTGTTTTCAAAGAAGACTGGATTTTGGAGAGACTATGGCTATGGAATCACTTGTATTTATAAAAGTGATCTTCTGGGTGCAGGTGGATTCGATACCTCAATACAAGGCTGGGGTCTGGAAGATGTAGATCTATACAACAAAGTTATTGCATCTGGCTTAAGGCCTTTCAGAAGTCAAGAAGTAGGAGTGGTGCATATTTTCCATCCAGTTCATTGTGACCCTAACTTGGACCCTAAGCAGTACAAAATGTGCTTAGGATCTAAAGCAAGTACTTTTGCCTCAACCATGCAACTGGCAGAACTCTGGTTAGAAAAACATTTGGGTGTCAGGTACAATCGAACTCTCTCCTGACACTCCAGGCAATGAAGATTGTCTTTTTAAAGGGGAGTTTACCTCATTGTTTATTGTTATTTTTATTTTATTATTGTTATTGTTATTATTATAACTTTATTTTGTTATCACAGTCTTAAACTAGTCTTGGTTGTCTTCCAAAGGGTGTTTTATTTGACCTCAAGAAAGAAGAATGTGCCGTTCACTGATATTTCAGAGTTCTACTGAAGTCAATATGTGCATTACTTTTATATATCTTTATTTGAGATTGAGTTAAAACATGGCAATCAAATGACTTCTGAAGCTCATTCATCACAAGAGACAGCTTAGAAGAATGTTCTCTTAGGGCTTAAAGATGCAATATCGACTCTTATTTTGTTTGTCAAATTCAATGTGATACAAATATTTACTGGTGAAAGGTACCACAAAAGTGCTTTATGCTTCCTATGGGGAAGGAACTCTGTAACATAAACTTGAGTTTTGTAATTTATACAAGGACTTAAATATATAGACAATAATTTTCTTCATCTTTAGAGTTTTTAAAGTAAATGAACACCTATGATTGTATGTTTATTTTTTAAAAAAAGTTTTAAAACTTGAGGAGTTTTGTTCCACAAGCAACCGGTACTGGCTACCCTGGTCTTATGACATTATGAACTCCTCGTAACTGCTATAAATGCGAATGAACTTTATTTTCTCAAGGAAATATGATTTAATTAAATATTCATGTACATTTTAGAAGCTTTATGAAATAATGTCCTTCATTTGCTGGCAAGATGATAAAATATGACAGAACCTGTTTATTTATAATAAAATACAGGTATAGCAGTATTCTTTTTCAGAGGCACTGAAAAAGTTTTGTTGTTTTCTTTTTATCATTTTCAATGTGTTTTTCAATGGCCAGGCATAAAATATGCTTGTCACACAGGCTGAAAGTGATTTTTTTGTTACTTTTAATAAGAAATAACAATATGACAGTTTCAAAACACATTTAATCACTACTGGTATAAAAAATTTCTTTTCATTGAACTAAGAGAAAGGAGTTGTATACATAATCCAATGTTCCATAAACTCAGTGGGTTATTGGCAAAACTGGCAATGTTGGAAGCTATTGATTTAAGCCTTTTTTTATAGCTCAGCATACTAATCTAGTTGTACATTTTATGCCTTGTGGTTAAACTTTTCTTCTGGGTGGCCAAGAGCAAATTAAAGCAAGACCTGTATGACAAAACATGTAATTTTTTAAAAAAAGGAATTATGGGTATATGTTTTATATTTCTTCACTTTGGTGCCTGACCTTCACACAGAGTTTGCAAAAGCAATTTCCGTGTTCAGTTTCTGAGAACTAAAAGTAACATTCTTCCTTGGTGTGTAGAACATGAGGATCCAGTAAACCCAAGAATAGTGCAGAAACTATCTTTAATTATTTCAGCTTATCTGAAAGATGCAAAATCACTAGGGAAATTACAAACAGAACATTAGTTTTACATTATAAAATGATTAATACTTCATCTGTTTTCCAAAGTCTTCTCTATCTTTGAGCCAAGTCAGTGATGTTCAGTCTGTAGAAAAGCATCATCACGTTTGAGAAATGCAATTTAAAAATATGAACATATACACAAGAAGGATTCATGGAGATATAATTTTAAATTTTCAAATATATAAGGTAACATACTTACATGTTTAGAAAGTCAAGCAAAATTATAGTTTATTTACTAGCCTCCCTTCATCTAAACATGTGTTCCCATTATCACATTTAACCATGGATATATATATATATATATATATATATATATATATATATATATTCTTTCTTCCGGACACTTTTGGAAAGATGAATATTTTATTCTTTATAGTTTTAACACAACACTGTGTAACACCCTGTGCTTTGTTTGGTTGGTTTTGGTTGTGACACTATGTATCCACTATGCAGTTGGGACTCATATGATCCTCCAGCTTTCAATCTCCCCAGTACTGGGACTATAGGCTACAAGTGTGCTCCACCATGGCCAGACTCTGACCGGCTCAGCACACCCATGGGCACTTTATTCCACTGAGCTATCTTGCTGGCCCCAACATTCTGTGCTTTTACTTCCTTTTTTCACCCTGTAAGAAATGATGTGGCAGCAAAGTGAATTTGAAGGGAAGCATCACAAATTGCTGACATGATTTTGAAGCGACAAAAGGGCACACAGCATTTGCCTCACAAATGGGTTCCTTATGTAGAGCGATCTCTTTCAGCAAAGATATTTTGGGGGTTTCAAAAAGTAGTATTGTTTTTTTATCTGGGAAAACCATTACTGTAATCTCCTTGAGCATAATGTATGACCTTAATAATGTCAAGTTCATTATAGAAAATAAGAGACAATTTGAGTTTTTAGTATACTAACTTTTTTTTCTTGTACCAGGGATCCTGTGCTTGTGAAGTAGACACTTATGCCACTGAGTTATATGCCCAGCCCAAATATACTAATCTTGACAGGACTGACAATTCTCAATTTATCAGTGCTCTCATATTGTCTGAAACCTTCACAGACCTTCCTTGGTCTGTACAGCTTTTATAACTTACACTACATACTTTAGTTGTTTTGTGGGGTTCACTTTTGTAAGCAGTTAAGTACAATAACATTCAGTTAATACTATACTTAACATTATTAAGGTTATATGCTATGCTGAAGGAGATTGCTGTACTGGTTTACCCAGATGCTAAACAATGCTATTGTTTTGAAACTCCCAAAATATCTTTGTTGAAAGAGGTTTCTACCCTTAATGTTGCTGCTTATTTGGAAAGATTTATTACCAAACTATAATCGTTAATAGTTTATTACTGAAGAAAAGAAATCATAATCTGCTCTTTAATTTAAACAAATGAAATGTGACAAATTTACAGAGGAATAAGAATAAAACACCATCTGAAAACATTTCAAATTCTAGAGAGTTTGAGACAGCTCTCAAAAGATGGCTTTTTCTATTATAGTGATAGATCCATATGAAACAAAAAATTAATTATAATAATCCAGAATAATTAGTACAGGTGCATTTAAAATTCATTGCCTAGCTTTGCATTAAAGTTTCTAAGAATTGAGTTTTTATTCATTATAATGAGGAAAAAGAAAATAGCAACGAAACAGTTTCAAAATAGGTTAGGAGGACAGTTGACAATAATTAATACATTGCATATTCTTGTCTTCATAATAGCTATTTGGAGGACAAGATGTAGCCAGGATATCTTATCTAAACAATGTTAGTACAAACCTTTCTTCTCAATGGACTAAAAGTAAGTTAGCTATATACCTATCCTAACTATCCTGTGCATACATATATTTTTTTTTCTTTTTTCTTCACAATACAGTGGTCCTTTATGTGACACAAGGTTGCCTAGCAACTAATAGCTGGCCTGTAAAAGGCTCAAGTCAACAATTTCTGTCAATTGCCAGTTGTGCTGATAACTCACTACTATTATGGACTATTTGACTACTGGGTTATTTTGTTGAATTCAAGTACCTACCATCTCTGGACTGGCATCAAGTATGAAAAGGTCCTTTAAAGACTTCTCAAAATATAGCATCTCTAACTGTAATGGAGCACCCACCTCTGACAAAACAAAATAAAAAAAGGGGGAATATGTTGGGAGCCACAGAAACTAGGAAATTTTTTAAACTTTATTTATTTATGTTAATGACCACCTCAGCCTGCCCTGGGGACGTGGGGCTGGCACAACACGTGGTTCTGGGGATTGAACCAAGGTCCCTTCAATTGCCTGAGCTTGCCTAAAGCAGGTACTTTAGAATGCTGAGCTATCTCCCCAGCCCCCGAGAAACTAGGAAATTGATCAAACGTGTGAAGGGGGAGCTAGGCCCCAGTACCTAAAGCAAATAAGCTACCTCGGTCCTGATTTAAGAATTGTTTATTCAGGCAATATAATATCTATAGCTGAAAAATATAAGGGCTGGCTCATGCTACAAACCAAGTGTTTTCTTTGCTGTATAGTATATGTGAGCTTCATATCTTTGAGGCCAAATGGTAGCACCTTGGACATGTAACCAAAAGCACAGTACATCCATTGTAAGCTGCACACCTGTCTTACCTTCTTGGGTAGCTATGGAGTTCTATTAAATGGTCCCCCAATCACAATTCCACCTACGTGCAACATCATTTTACTAGTCTTCTACTATTTATTCAGCATCACAATATGCATTAAATTTTCTTTTTAAGTGTAATCTTCCTACCAGCACTCAGAACACGGATGTCATTTTATGCTTTTAACAGATAGGGAAACCAGGGCCTTCCACGCTTAAGTCTCCTGTTCCAAGGACACAGTTGGCATAGTGTACACTTAAGGTTCAAGGTAGAAGCTGTGTAAATCAGGAGCATCTATCCCTGTATTCTTCCCAGTAGCTTCTCAGTTTTTGAAAGTGTGAGAAACAGTGGGGAGTACAGGTCCCGTTGATTCCAGAGACACAGCTGACCCGTCACGTGGCATGCTGCTGCTAGCTGCCCCTTCTGGATGGAACCAAGTTTGTGGCTGCTTCATTAGTGCGAGGCCCCCAATGTTTTTCATCTCAGGTTTCAAGCACTTTCCTGGCTTCTGTCACACAGTGCTGTGCCAGTGAAAAGAAGGACTTTTCTATCTACTTGCTCACAAGATACTGGATTTCAGAAGGACAAAAGCGCTCAGAGTTCCTGAATCTGGACCCAGCTCTCCTATGTAACTACAGCAAGCTGAGTACTAAAGCTGTTAGCACGATCTACCAGCTCATAGTTGTTTGACTGTGTGACTTTACTCAGACTTGGTATAAGCAATTTTTTTTTTTTTCAGTACTGGGGTTCAAACTCATAACCTTACACTTGCCAGTGAGACACTTGTGCCACGGAGCTATCTCCCCAGCCCCTGGCATAAGCAATATTGATGGTATTGAAATATGTTTTAAGTGTAGCAGTTGAATCTGTTTTGCCAAGTTATTACTTTGCAAACTATACGAATGACATGCACAAATGTGTGGACACATAATTCAACCAAGGAAATAAATGCTCACTGGCAAGACACATGTTAAAGTAAGTGGTTTTAGTATAAGAAAGCTCGAGAGTCATCATGGACAGTAGTTCCAGATGAGAGGCATTCTGGTTTCCTTTTTAGATTAGCCGTGAGTATTTCTTTCTCCCAGGAGTGGGGTCAAAACTCTTGAGATTCTCTTTGATATGGGGGAAACAGACTTCCAATCTGCTAGTGGTCTAGCATGGGTTCATGTTCTCCAAAATAGAAGAATGAATTTTGGTACAATGAAGGTTCAAAGAAGAATGTATTTTTTTCTTAATTTTTAATTTTAATTTTTTATTTTTTCTTGTTTCAGAACTTTTGTTTATTTATTTATTTTTATAGCTGGCTCAGCCTGCCCTGAGGGCAGGGGCTGGCACAGCATGTGGTGCCAGGAATCGAACCGCGCGGGCCCTGCAGCCGCCTAAGCTTTCCTAAGCAGGCACTTTAGACCACTGAGCCATCCTGCTGGGCCCAAGAATGTATTTGTTGGGGGAAAGAAAGCTATCTGGGAAGGAACAGAAGGGCTTCTGAGTAGGGTGCCAAGGATGCTGCTCCTCCTGGAGATTTTAAAAGAGCCAATCCATGCCATAAGGCAGGTTCAAGGTGGGAAAAATTATAAATCACCAAGTGGGCATGAGATAGGGCACAACTATGATCAACCACTGAGATTATAATTTCTCACGTAAAATTAATTAAATCTGGATCAGATGAGAAAGGAAGCCATTGAGAAAGTGGGTATGAATGCAGAACAGAGGCTTTTCCTGTAGGACATTGAGTTAGTGGCTCTTGCTGGCTTTCTCACAATGATCATTGTCTATTTAGAATACCATCCCTGATGTTCATCCTTAGGAAGTATATGGGTGCATTGTTTTATCTTTATCTCAAGGTCTGGCCCACAGTGGGGTGTCTATCTCTATCATAGTTTTAAGGTACTTCATTTTCTGCACTGTCTTTTTTGTTTTAATTTTTTATTTTTAAAGAATGTTAAAAAATGATAGAAAAAAAGACAGCATTGGAAACAATACAAGATTTCACTAAACAAAGTAATAGGAATTCAACAATGGTTGCTGTATTACATGATGTTATCTTCAGATTAGTTGTTCAGATTACCAGTTATAAATGTGTAAGATTCATTTAAGCAAAAACCAAAACAATGACAAAAAAGTTATAAAAATTCAAAAGAGGAAAAAAAAATCAGTTAAAAAAATTAAGCATTAGCTGCTCCTTTCAAAAGACCAGAAGAAGGGCTGGCAAGATAACTCAGTGAACAAAGCACCTACCTGCTTTAGCAAGCTCAGGGACCAGGGCTAGATCACCATTCCTGCGTGCTGTGCTGGCCCTGCCCTGACTCCTGGGGTGCACTGAGCCTAGCACAGGGTCCTGGCATGGTAGTGCACCCTTGTAATCCCAGCCCTGGAGGCTGAAAACAGGAGTATCACCACAAGTCTGATCTGTGTAGTGAGACTGTGTGCCAAATACACAAATGAAAACAAACAACAGCAACAAAGCAGCAATTGACAATACCATTTTTACAGAATATAGTGTTATTCAGCGATAAAAAAGATGAAACTAGCTTTTGTAAATAAATGGGTATAGCTAGAGTCTATTGGTAAGTGAAATAAATCAGATCCACATATGCAAAGATGGTATTATCTAGCTAGTGTGAGAACCTGGAGGAGAAATGAAAAAATAAAATTTAGAACAGAGATTGTGAAAGTGAAAGAAATTGCTCAATAGGAAGGAAAAACTGGGATGAGGAAAGGGACAAACGAAAGAAAGGAAAAAGATACATTTAGGTATATCTACACTGCCTTATTTGGAAGCCTAGTCTTGTCAGGCTGCCTATAAAACCTTATCTAACGTAGTTGCCTATGACACCTTTTAATAATTTGCATTGCACAGCTGAGAGACTGTGCTGCACCCTGGGATAGGACTAGCTGCTTTTTCCTAGAGCGTATATTCTAAGGTAGACCCAAGTCAATCTAGAGTTTTGCTGTTTTCTCTTTACTTCAGCCTACAGAATTAAGAGTACTGTAGGTGTTCACAGGTAAAGAACGCAATGGCTGCAGCTTCCATTGGCTTTGACCAGGTGATTTCTTTGGAGAGCTGAAGCCACTCCCACATTATAAATTACATAACCAGGCTGCTTTATTTCCCAGTCATCATTTTCACTCTGTGTCACTACACCTGTGGTCCTGACAGTTGTAGGAATTTAGTGTGGCTTATCCTAGAGATATCTCTACAGAGAGACTGTCAGTCATCTGGTGACTTGTCCACTGAACGTCACATTGGTACTTAATTTCCAGTCTACTTCAGGAAGTAGCTTATGACTCTGGATATTACAGGACAAATGGACAAAATGATGTCCTTATGGCCAACAGAGGAATCTGCGACCAATTTTTTTTTTATGTGCTGACTTGCCTTTCTCCATTATCAGCATCATAAAACTTTCAGTCACACTGTAGAGTCTTCTGCATGTGCTGAAACCAGAACCTTCCTATAACTTCAATTTTTAAACAACAGTGGTAGCAGAGCTAGGGCAAAATCTCTGAATGTACCACTGTGGTTGTGCCTCTGTCTGCCCTGGGGCCCTGGTCTGATGCCAGCCATGCTGCCAAGTTCGCTTCAACAGATGGCAAGGATGATGTGACATACCAGCTATGATGCATGCCCCTGGGCGGTGATAACAGCCGGCATCTGCACTGAACAGCAAACCACCTGGTGCTGGTGCAGAGATACAAAGACATTCTAGTGGCAACTTCATTTGTACATCCAGTTGTCCGTTTCTTCTTTTCTGATCTCAGAAGACAATTCTTGACCATGTTTGGATCCTATGCCTGCCAGATTTTTTTTTTTTTTCGTTGAGCTCATTCACTATCTCTTTTGTTCCTAAACTGGCATTAAAACTGAGACTACTGAATTGGTTTATTCATTATACATACTTATACACATTTCTTGCATCATTACCACCCATCCTGCCTTTATTAACAGGGTCAATTAAAGAAGATTTGGTGAATATATATCTAGAACAAAATTTTACGTAAAATGTTTCCATAATAAAAATAAATTTCAGCAACAAAAACAAAAACCACCAACACAACAGAGAAGCTACAAAAATGGGAGCCTTTGTATTCAAAGTATTCTTTGGGAACTTATTTGAAAGCAAACTCCAACATAAACTCTTTTTTTTTTTTTGTCTTTTTGAGACAGGGTCTCGCTATGCAGTTGAGGTTGGCCTTGAGCTCACTTTTGTAGCCCAGGCTGGTCTCGAACTCGCACCAATCCTCCTGCCTCAGCCTTCCGAGTGCTGGGATTACAGGCGTGAGCCACCACGCCCGGCTTCCAACATAAACTCTTAACTCTGTGCAGACACACATCTGCTGACCTCCGCTGGGCCCTCTTCTGGGCATCTGGGCATCTGGGCATCTGTTTCCTTCATCTTCCTCAGCACTCTCTCAAACCCTGTTTTTCAAACTCCCACAGACACCATATTTTCTCACCTTATCCAAGTGGTGTGAGAAGTTTATGTATATACCAAAATATCCAAAATATAGTGGGTTTTCAAAATCCAGAATATGAATCTGTCTCTATTCTTGTTTTGATATTTGATCAAAATTTTGATAGTTGATCAAAATTAACTCAGTGCCAAAAACTTGTATAGAGACAGAGTGAATACCCTAGCCAGGGAGTTTTCCACCACATCCAAATAAGTTCTTTTTTTTTTTTAATGAGCAGAACATTTATTGAAGTAAAGAATGCTCCTGTCTGCGAGGGGGTCAGGAGGAGGGTCCTGAGTGGGCGTCCCTCCAAAATAAGTTCTATCTACTAACATTCTGTTTCACAGTCAACTTCCATGTTTTTATCTTTCCTAATCATACACACCTACATGACTTCAATACCTATTTCTAAAAAAAAATTCTTTAATTACAGATAAATAAATGTTGCAATACCAAGGAACACAGATTTCTTTCTTTCTCATTTGCCTTTCAGTTTTCAAGCCATTTTAGCAGGCAGGCGACCTTCAATTCCTATGGATATTTTCTGTCCTTTTCTATACCAATGTATTTTCCCTTTTTCCCACATTGGGACCTACTTGATATAAATGATATATAGTCAATAAGACAAAGTTTTAGTATTGGCCTTAAGAAAATATCATACTATCTCTTGGGAGCTTTAATGACAAGATTAACATAAATTTTCAACTCTTCATTACAACCCTAGTCTATAAAAGTTGTGCTGCAATTTATTTCTCTTCCTTTAGAAATTAGAATTAGTCTAAATTAGTTAGTTGACTATAATTCCAGAAGTTCTTTTTTTAATGAAGTCTGATAAGTGTATAGACAAACACCAAAGGCAGATTTAGAACACTAAATTCACCCCCTTTCCCTCCTTATCATTTCTCAATTAATAAATTTAACATTAAATTCATACCTTAATGGGAAACACATTGCATCAAAATATTTACTGAATTAATTATTCATTTATAGGAAGAGACTTCATGAATAAATCTTAATTAATGTGCAATTTTAGAAAATGCCTTCCTTTTGCAAACTAGTGCACATTGGAATATATCAGTGTATATATTCCTAGTAAGCTATTATTATATCAAGTTTAACAATACCAAGTATCACCATGTTCTCTCAATATCTAAATGGTGGTATTTTCATATTTCACATAAGAGAAATCAACTTGTTCTAATAAACGTAAGAGCTGAAATTGACTTTTGACCAAGGAAAGCTGTTATTGCTGTTTTCTTGTATATCTTCCCTTTAGCCAGGTAGTAGTTGATTTAAAGAAAGTTCACTTGATCTCTAAACACTTCTCTTATTTATTATTTTATATAAAAATCATTTTCTTGGGTCCCACATGCTGTGCCAGCCCCACCCTGGGAGTACTGATCTGGCAGAGTCTGGGTGTGGTGGCGCATGCCTGTAATCCTAGCACTGGGGACACTGAAAACAGGAGGATCATCATTACGAGTGTGAGCTGCATAGTGAGACCCTGTACCAAATAAGCTTACAAAAATATAACGTTTTCAATTCTGGAGATGCAGCTCAGCAGTGGACTGCTTGCCTAATTTGAGAAAGGCTCTTGTTAAACCCTCAGCACTGGAGACATTAAATAAATAAGTGAAAGAAAGCACTTTATATGGGAGGGGAAAGATAATTGTGTTCATATTGTTTGACTTATGAAAGCTGCTGTTCATCATGTGATTTCTTACTCTGCACCATTACTTGGCAAACAAGATCGCTACTGAGCTTCAACAAGTCTAAAATAGGCATCATTATCCCCATTTCACAGATGAACAAAATGAATCTGACAGAAGCAGAGCACGTCTCTCATCAGTACATAGTAAGCCAGGCAGGATGGAGTGTGTCTATTTTTTTTTTTTTTTTAACCTTTAAAGATTCTCAGAGCACTTTTTTTTTCTTTTTTTGATCTTTTTGAGACAAGTTCTCACTATGCAGTTCAGGCTGGCCTTGAGTTCCCTTTTGTAGCTCAGGCTGATCTCAAACTTTCACTGATCCTCCTGCCTCAGCCTCTAAAGTGCTAGGATTATAGGCATGCACCACCATGCCTCAGAGCACTGCTTGAGTGAGACTAACACAGTTTTACTAGCAACATGTTGAAGACAGAATATGTCTGGAAGAAAGCTTTCTTTGCTCCCTTCACTCTGTTCCTCTCTCTCCCTTTTTTCTTTCACTGAACAAATATACACTAGTCCCTTATTTCACACAAGGTTCCAAGAGAAAATTTCGTTTTATTCAAATCACTTTATTAATATATTAATAACATCACCTTATATTAAATGACTAGATTATCAATAATGCAACAATTTATGATTTGTTCACAACCAAACACCCTAAAAAGCAGTGTATCATGGAAAAGAAATACACAGACAATGGGAACAATTTCTACAGAAATAGATATCTTTTTGGATTAAAATCATATTCTTTGATGCTCTCAAAATGCACAATTCATTGCTTATTTTTTAAATAAATTCAAATAAGTTTATTAAATATATTAGCTCATGCTTCTCTGTTACATAGGTCATTAAACAGGTTTCTACTGCCACAACTCTTGGAAATATTTTTAAATTTTGTTATTATTAATTACTGAAAGAACTTTCGATTTTGTCATATACTGAAAACATTAAGTGAGTTTTGAAATAAAAATTGTATGATTCATAGCAACACATTTTTGCTTAAAAAAAACAAAACTAAACTCCCACTATAAGTCAGTTGTAAGTATAAACTTGAGAATATTCTCTACTCAGAAAAGTTATGGGATGTTTAAATTCCTCTATAGACAGTAATAATAGCATGAAAACTGAAGATCTTGCAAGAAATTTTCCTAAGCAGGAATTTAGTCTTTGCCTATTTCTTCTTTCTGTGCTTTTATGTTTTTTCTATGTTCTCTTAATTTTAGATGCTTTTGATATAAAATGTCTTTCTTTAAGAAAGCAAGGAACATGTACATTGGCCAGAATCTTCAATTTGTTCCTTTTATTTCTCTTGTTCTGGTAGCTTCCATCAATAGGAAGAATAGCTAAGTTCATTTTGCATTAGAATTGAAGACATTAAGTATCAAGTTTTGCTATGCCTTTTAAAAGTCTTTCCTTGGGTATTTAATGGGAGGATTTTATAATTAGTGATTAAAATTTATCTCTTAAATAATCAAAGATGCATGGTACCAGGTTTCTATATAAAGTGAAATGCACTTCTAAAATTAATACATTTTGAAAAACTGAAAACTGCCATAGAATTTACAAGTCTTATCTTGTTTTAAGTCAATTTCTAAGGATATGTTGGCTTCTTTTCCACAAGAATCTATACTTTTTTTTTTTTTTTTGTCATTTTTGAGTCATAGTCTTGCTATGAAGTTCAGGCTAGCCTTGAGTTCACTTTGCAGCCCAGGGTGGTCTCGAATTCAAGTGATCCTCCTGCCCCAAGTTACAGCCACTTACCACTATGCCTGGATTATACTAACTTCTGAAGACTGAAGTTATTAGTTTAGTATGATGATGCATGGGCTTACTGCTGCTTTTATTTTTGTCTCTAAAGTTGTGTGTATTTAGTTACAGAAGATCTGCAACTCCTTGCCATAGCATATGACAACTGCCCCTGTGTTCTGTCCTTGACCGCTTACTCTTCTTTGCAAACCCACAGGGTGGCTCATCTTGCTCTCCCACCCCAGTCTCTGCCTAGAGCTTTAAGCCTGACAAGGTAGGCTTTAAGGCCCCCACTTTAGGTATCAGGTTGTTTCTTGGCCATAGAAATCATGTACTTACGTGGCACTCTTTTTGTAATCTAGGGCTCATTACAAATGTCACCTCATCTGAGAGACATTTTTAATTTTCCAGTTTTAATAACTTCCTCTACCCCTCATGCTCCCCAGTTTATTTGCACCTAGCTATTCTCCCTCACCAGATTATTATATCATTCTCATACAGCATCTCATATATTTCTACCCAGTATATTCCCTTTATGTGGAGGCTGGTGTATTTGTGTATATATATATATATATATATATATATATATATATATATATATATATATCACCTTTTCCTTTGCTCCTTCCACTCTGAAGTATACTCCAGGAGAGCGAGGACACAGCCCGCGCGTGTTGAGAGCAAAGACATGCATACGCAGGCTGCTCAGTTCCAGAAGAGGGCCTGGCTAACCTCATGCATGTCGATGCCCCACGTAGGAAGCTAGTAAGAGAGGGCGGCTGAGCTCAGCTCCGCTCTAGTCCTCTTGCTGTCTCCTCTGCTCCCCAGCCTCCTTTCTGTTCTCCTAACTGCAGCCTGTGCAGCGCCTTTGTCTTTCCTCCAACTCACTCATTAGCAAGTTCTCTCTTGGTCTAAAGTAAGTGTTTGTTAAGCAGTAAATAGCACAGGAAAAAATAGCTCTATTCACATATAATAATAACAAAACATACCAAAAGGAGAAAAAAAAAAAAAAAAAAGAACTCTTAAGATGAATATGTCCTTCAGAGTATCAGCAAGCATATTATTGCTTCTATTCTTTCCCAATCTCTATGCAAACACAGCAGAATTTCCTTGTAAATTTTGTTTATACCTTCTAGAACACAAAAATCAACTGAATCAGAGAATCAGTGTATTGTCCCTTAATCCACACAACTTTTCCAGTGTTTGGAGTAACTATGACTTCAGAGATGGTAAACATCCATGCACTCTGAGCTCTGGGATCTGTTAGTGACCTGTGTCACCACAGGACTCCACCTCACTAAGCGGGAAACCATATTTTGAAATTTACTGTTGTGCACTAGCAAATCTTACCATGTACAGAATCCCACTAGGAAACATAATACAAAAATAACGATTTCTGAGTAATTCATCAGGACACAGCTGTCAGCTTCATCTTATCTTTTAAGTATCCACTATCCAAAATCTTCCAAACAGCCAAACTAAGAAAAAGAGATTGTCAGGTAAATCTAGGTTTAGAGATAACCACCCTGGGTTATTTTAAGCCCTATTGCCCTCGAGGTGTGTAGCACCAATACTCAGAAGGGCTGGCAACTAGACAGCAATTTACCAAGGATAAAAATCTCCAGACACTACAGTTTTACTTGAGATGATGATATTCACTGCCACAAAAAATGCAAACTGTTCACCTTGTATTACTATTTTATTTTACTGAATTTTCATTTGAATAGTAGTAATATGCATTTATCAGTCATTTTATTTTATTTTTAAATGTATTTTGCACAGGATCTCACTATGCACCTTGGACTCATAGTGATCCTCTTGTTTTCAGCATTCTGAGCTCTGGGATTACAGGCATCCACCACCACAGCTGGTCTCAGTGGCTGGCTCAGCATGGCCCAGGGGTGGGGCTGGCCTGGCATGTAGGACACAGATTGAACCCTCGTCCCTGCACTTGCCTAAGCAGGTGCTTAGTCCACTGAGCCATCTCGCCGGCCCTTATCAGGCATTTTAGGGGCTACAATATCTTAGTTTGTTTCATATCTAGAGTTTAATAAACTATATTTTGCAAAGCAATAGCTATGGCAGATTATAAAAACCTACAGTCTTACAAATACATGGCAGTGAGTAATGGTAAGGGTAAAAAACCCTGAAAAATGAAGTATCAGTGCATGGTCTAGGATCACTCCAGTTGCCGCTACTTCTTAAACCAACTTTTTGAACTTCACAAGAATACTTGTGTCTTGCAGCTAAGCTGGCAACGCAACACATCCAAGCAGTATCCTTTAGTTGAATGAAAAAAGTACCTAGTCTCACAGCTAAGAACAAATGGCTGGCTTAAATCCATCACAAATATGTATACAACTTCAAAAAAAACCCAACAGAGCACAAAGAGCTCATGACTATCATCTTGCCCTCAGCTAGCTGTAGACCAGCTCTGTCTTCGCTGTGACTTGTCAACATGCCCAGACAGTGCCAGTTCCCTTCTCACCGCTAGTGATGTTCCTCTTCTTGCGTACTATGCTCCATGCAGACAATTACTGCTCTCTCCTGATCACACAGCCTCATGAAGGGTATATTAAATATGCTTGGATTATGAATGAATTTTGCATTCACTTCTCCATTCCATCACATCCATAATGAGCCTTGATTGGAGGTGACAGTTGGGCAGACCTGCACCTCATCCACAACAGCCTCGTCCACTGCACATAAGTAACAGCGCTGCCTTTCTGCACACCTCTATAGTAGTAAGTCTTTACGGGTAGTCAGCTAAAATTTTATTTTAAAAACGGGTACTTAATTATATTTAGGAGTACTTTTCCTAACAATTTTTTTTTTTTTTTTTTTTTTTTTTGTCTTTTTGAGTCAGGGTCTCAGTATGCAGTTCAGGCTGGCCTTCAGCTCACTTTTGTAGCCCAGGCTGGTCTCGAACTCTCACCGATCCTCCTGCCTCAGCCTCCCAAATGCTGGGATTACAGGCGTGCACCACCACGCCCAGCCTCCTAACAAATTTAGCATAATTTTATTACGATATTTTAAGTTGAAAGTTAATTAAAACATAAACTTGATTAAGTAGGCTCAAATAGCACCAATGTCCCAAATAACATTACAATTTCTCAAAAGAATGGAGGTTTTACTGCAGAGTCCACATTTCAAGGTTCTTATAGTTATTGTCCTGCCAGAAAAAAAAAAAAAAAAAAAAAAAAGAAAGAGGTTTCTGGCACAGAAGAGAGGGTGAAGATGAATTACTTACAGGCTATTTTACATTGGTTTTCCATTCTCTGAACTACTATTTAGTGATCGGATGAAGCCATATAGTCCCAAGGTGCCCAAGACAGGGGTGCCTTCTGTAGTATAGAAAACCTCAAACTTATAAACATCTGAGACTTTATATGATACTGGCCATCGTGGTCCACCCTCCTCTCATTAGCTTTCTAATATAAAAAACTTCTATTTAGGGAGAGGAACGGAAGCTCTCTGAATCATTGCTGTTTTTAATCTAAAGACGTGATTCTATGGGAGAAAGCTCTCGCAATCTCTCCCTGGAGTATCTAAACGTAACTTCTCAGAGGAGCTTGCCATGCATTCATCTTTGGCCCTGCTCGATAGCACTCTCTGCTCAGAAAGTTCAGATCATTCAGAGAAATGAAGAATCCTGGGAGTACCCTCTCTCGATGCTCCATTGTTCTTTATCTTAAGAGCAACTCCTAGTGACTTGATGGCACATAACATACTGTGGCAGTCTCCAGAGCATGACACTGGTGACTGTCCATGTGGGAAACTAACCGCACTTTGTCACAGCCCCATTTAATCATTGATTTCCAGGTGCATATGCTTGCCTTTCTTCACAATTCCCTAAGCTGACAGTAAGTCATGACATCAGTTTTCTGCAAGTACACTTTTATATTGATTCAAAAAACTAAAGCAAACAATATAAAATTTTAAAAATAAAAGTAAATTTCAAGTTTGGCTCATTGTTCTTGTCCAGAACACCATTTTTCGCTCCATAACTACTCACTTAAATTTTATTGTCTAGGCAAAAATATAACGTTTTATGTTACATGTCCATATTTTGACTCTAATAAAAGTTTAATTATTAAAAGCTTAATTTTACCTGGAAAAGAATGTCAGCACTGGGATTTTTTAAAAAAAATTACCCTTCAAATAAAAGACATTTCTCCTGACAGAGAGATTAATGCAACTCTTAATGACAGAAGCATTTGTCCTTTTCATGGACTTGACCTCCTTTTCTCTTACTAATTCTTGACTGGGTCAGAAAAGCATAAATTGTTCAGCAGAAAATTTTAAGTAACTATAAATGCTTGCATTTTATCACTGCTTGGAGAGAAATTAAAGATGGGTGGGAAAGTTACCTTTTGCTATTATTGTCATTTCCTTAATCAAGTTTTGAGTTGAACACTCTGATTATAAGACATGTAAATAAAATAACTTTTTGTCTTTATCATTTAATGACTATTTTATTATTCATCTAAATGTTTCACTGAGGTGTTTCTCTGATCTAAAAAATCTAAGTCAGAAAACAATATTAATTTTAAAAAATATGCTTCAGGGGTGTTTTCACTACACTGCCATTTTTTTTCTGATTAACTATTAGCGTCTAAAGTACTGCACACGCTCTTTGGTCTCGGTGGCACAAGTGAGATGACGAAGGGAATGTCATCCTTTGGAAAGCGTCATAATAAGACGCACACATTGTGCCGCCGCTGTGGCTCTAAGGCATACCACCTCCAGAAGTCGACTTATGGCAAATGTGGCTATCCCGCCAAGTGCAAGAGAAAGTATAACTGGAGTGCAAAGGCTAAAAGATGAGATACCACTGGAACTGGTCGAATGAGGCACCTAAAAATTGTATATCGCAGATGCAGGCATGGATTCCGTGAAGGAACGACACCTAAACCCACGAGCAGCTGTTGCAGCATCCAGTTCATCTTGAGAATTGCAGCAATCACTCAAAATAAATGCTTTGGTTTTAAAAGATAAAAAAAAATAAAGCACTACACACAAAATTGATTGGCTTAAGGTCATTCTTTTTGTGGCATTGGATACTGGACACAGGGCCTTTTCACTGACCTGTATCTTCTCCTGTTCTGAGTTTATTTTGAAGCAGGGTCATACTAAGTTACTAAGTGGTCCACATTGACTTTTGACTCATATGTCTTATCCCTTAGCTTCACAGAATGATAGAATTATAGGGTGTGTCCCACTCAGAGTCACCATTTTTATTGTCCTTAATGTTATGGATCAGGAGTATGGAAAATTTCACTTAATCAAAATGGTGTCTGCTGGCATGGCTGGGGTTGGATGGACCACTTGCAAGACATCTTCATTTGAATGTCTGGAGCTTCAGCAGTCTTTGTCTTGCCTAACTCATGTGAGTGAGCCAACAGAAATGCCTGATGCCTTAGGCTCAAGGGCCACCAGTAATAGGAGCCTGTCATAGGAGGGCTTCCCAGGGCAATGGAGCACTTACACAGAAACTCCAAGAGGCATGGCAATTGTCAAGAGAATGAGAGAGAGCACTTGCAGGCTTTTTATAACCTTGCTACAGCCATCTGCCATGTATCTACTTAAGCCAGTCAATTCCACCTTCCCTAGATTCTAAGTGTCCCTCCACATCTCATGCATTAAACTCTGTTTTCTAGGGTGATATTCTGTAAGGTAGTGGAATATTTGAGAGATGAAATTTAGTAGAAGGATCCCTGGTGCTAACAAAAAGAAGGAAGAAAAACAAAGAAAGAGAGAGAGAGTGAAGAAAGAAAGAAAGAAAGAAAGAAAGAAAGAAAGAAAGAAAGAAAGAAAGAAAGAAAGAAAGAAAGGAAGAAAGAAAGACATCCTTTAAAAGGACTTTAGGTCACTGGGGGCTTAGGTTCCATGAGGACGGTGGGCTTCTGGTCCTTGCCTTCTCTGTCCTTTTTGGTTCTCAGTCATAAGGTGTACGATTTTTCTCTTTCATATGCTCTCACCAATGCCATGGTGCCTCATCAACAAGCCTAGGAGCATTGGGAACAATCAGTCATGAACTGGAATCTCTAAAACTGAAACACAAAGAAAGCCATTTCCCTGGAAGTTGAATATCTTAGGTATTTTTACAGTAATACAAAACTGACTAATATACTGCCTCTCAGGGAGTGTGAGCCTTACTTATGATGCATCAGCCTAACAAGGGTAAGAAACACCTAGCAGCTTAGTAAAGCACAGTTCAGTGCTGACTGTCAATGGCTGACATATGGGCCAGCACCCTGAGGATGACAGACAGACTCTGCTCATGGCCACCACGAACCAATACATCTATATCTTTGATAGAATAAAAGAAGGAAAGAAGGAAGTTCACCCACTGAGAAGAGCTCTAGTCTTCTTGAGCATATGACATTTTGCTAGTCACCTCTAGACAATGAGTCCAGGTCTCCAGCTTCTCTTGCCTTCCATAGCAGTGACTGTCCAGGGAAGACCTAGGCCTTTAACCATGGCACTTGATCCTTTTTGCTCCAAAACTTCCACCGTCATGACTGAGCATCTTCCAGCCCCTGAAGCTCCCAGGTGCGCAGACTCGTAGTGGACCTTCCCTGGAAGCCCTCCTGATCAGTCCCTTACCGAAGTGCATCTGTAGGTCAGTTGATTCTGTTCCTCTGGAGAACCCTAGTGAATACATAAGAATAGCTACAAAGAATTTGATTTTAAAAAATGCATCATACATTTCCTTATGGTATGAAAATTGTTCTTGTGAAAGCTGGGGTTGACCACAACAGAAATACTAGCTTTATTCAAAACTTGAAATTTTAATTCCAGTGTAGAACAAACTGAAAAAAATGACACACTGAACTCTGGAGAAAAATATTGCATTTTTTTTTTCAGAAGACAGTGGGTGTACTTGGGAAAAGAAATTTTAAAGGCCACTTCATAAATACTTTTTATAAAGTCATCTGTCAGTCTTTCATAGAAACAAAGGATTCCTGGCACACTGTAAATGTCATTACATGGATGTGTGTCGATCAAAAGTTTTAATTAGACAAAAATGTGAACCCATAACAAAACTTAAACCTCAGAAAGTATGTTTAACCAGTTGCTTTACATTTTTTTGAATATAAAGGTTTTATCTGAAACCCTTTAAAGTCCTATTAGTTTCACACAGGTGGAAGCACTAATTTTACTTATCAGGGGCTCTTAAAATGACATAAAAAGAAAACTCATATAAAAGAGTATTAGTTTTAGTACATGAATAAAATTTTCCTAAAACAAAACAAAATCACTGACATCCCAATAGGCAATATATAATTACTCTTGAAAATCTGACAAATTTTCATCTTATTGTTTTCTTGTTTTCTATGTCACTGTCACCTCTGTTTTTTAATTTTTGTTTGTCTTTCATAAGAAGAACAATTCTAAATTATGCACATTTCAGTATCTGTGGTATGAATCTTAATTTTCAGTAATGGTGTCTTAGAATTGGTGTTTTCATTTTTTTCTTTCTGTTGTAATACAAATAAATCCTTTTTAAACTTGAGGCCTGTTACACTTCATCACAATCACCAAATGTTTTTCTTAAGTAATCTTTGATAAGTAGCTCTAAATATCTGGCTCTTTTTTTGTAAATTATGAATGAAAATTCACTGCTGCACTTTTGTTTCTCAGCAGCTTCCGTTAGGCAGATGCTGACTCTCATGTCTTTGATATTGTGTGTTAAATTGGAAGAATATATGGTTTTAATACTTGCAGCTTTCTCTGTGTTCCATGACTTGTTTGCTACTTCATGAATTCTAAACTCTTAGCCATTCTATAATTTGTTTGAGTGTGTTTATCACATTTCTGTCATTACTGCACTAACTTGTAGTACAGAGTTGTTTAAAACAGGAGTATAAACTGAAGAAACTAGGTATCTAGCAAAAGAGAAAAAAGACCAAAAGGCTATTGCAAAATCTCTGAACTACCACCATAGAAAAATCCACTGGGAATTTAGGGATGTCAGAACACATTCTTAGAGACAAAGGAGAACAGACAGTAATGACCTCCAGACCAGGCCAAAGAAGAGCTGTTATACCTAAGGAGGCTGGAATCTGATCTGTAAACAGAGCTAGACAGACAGCAAGGACCAAGGGAATCTCAATTTTTTTTGTTTTGGTCATGATCAAATATTAACTTTCTGACTTCTATCTTCAATTTTGTGAAAATTTTCAACATACTGTTTATAAAATTGTTGCTTTATGTGAATATATATATATATATATATATATATACACACAAAGTAGTTTTCCAAGTCTATGTAGGGGATTTGAGTTTATCTTTCTAGATACATTTCTCTTTTTAGAGTAAATTCCAAGAACTACTGTTTTGTGAAATAACGATTTACTTGTTATTTCTGACCTTCTTTAAAATAGATACATGGGCTATTTTTAATCAATACTAGTATCTTAAAAAGAAACATGTGAAAATATTACAAGTAATAAGTGGTTTTAAAATTTATTCATTTTATTCCTGATTTTATAAGGTAACTGTTATTGTTGAATTTTTTATAGTTATCACACAAAATGTCAGAATAAGTTTTATACCCAGGTTCCACAAATAGCACGTGAAGGCATCAAGCATTCAAATAAAGGGCACTGTGATACCAGACTGCATAAACTATTTCCATAATGTCTAATATTCTGATAATTTCCAAACACATATTTATGGGTTTTTTTTTAGTTTCCTTTTATTATCTAATTTTATTTATATCAGAAATGTACAAATATCTTTTCTACTCTAATAGCTCATGATTAGGTGAATCCTCCTTTATCTATTGTGATAGATTTGTATATAGTAATATATATAGTAATATGCACAAGTCTCAGCACACAGCTTGATTACTCTTTGCATATGTCAATGCTTACATTACTAAGCCCAGATCATGATATATGCCTTCTTCACAATAGATTTCTTGTAGCACTTTTCAGAAAATAACCAACTTGTCTCTAAGAAGTAATCATTCTGAATTTCATCAACATAAATTAGTTTTCTCATGCTGGGCTTTATATATGGATAATTATACACTAAGTGCAGTTTGATACTTGGTTTGTTTTACTCAATAAATAATTTAAGAGCTGGGAAGATAGCTTGATGATCTAAGCATCTTCCTGCAAGCACAAAGATCCAGGTTTGATCACTGGAAATCCAGGCATACTGTGCTGGCCACCCAAAAAAGGCATGGTAATGCATGCCTGTAATCCCAGTGCTGAGGAGGCTGAGACAGAAAGATCACTACTGAGAGTCCAGTCTATATAATGAGACCCTGTTCCAAATAAATACATTAATTAGTTGATTAAAAATAATTCTGTAATTTGTATAAATGATTATTTACATCAGCTATTTTGCCTTCATAGTTTGTATAATATTCTGTTGTAATATACATCAAATTTTTGATTAATTATATATATGGAAACATTTGAAGTTTTTAGTTTGGAAGATCATGACTAAATTTTAGATGTTTTCCTTGGGCATATACTACAAAGGTACACTTGCTAGAGCACAAAAGAGGTGCATGTTCCACTTTTCTAGTATGTGCAAACTGTTACTCAGTTGATTCCTGTTTTCCTTATACTCTCACCTCATTGTTAAAAATCTCTCTTTTTTTAACAATGTATCTGGCATAGGCAAGTCTTTCTTTTTTAAATTTTTTATTACTTTTATTAAGAAATAACAATATGACAGTTTCAAAACACATTAGTAAACCCCACCGCTGGGAGCTGAGCCTGCGCACCCGCTGCGGGTAAGCCCCTGCGCCCCTCTGCCCCGCCTCTGCGTTCC
>PVJA010020602.1:0-36587 GCA_004027025.1 Myocastor coypus | reverse complement strand
TTTTTTTTTTTTTTTAACTTTTCATGAACACACCAACAACAAATCCCAACAGGGGGGAACTATATATCAAATATAGAAAGCTACAGTTGGACACATGACAAATAGCATGAAAATAGAACGTCACCTGGGGCTGGGGAGATAGCTCTGGGGCACAAGTGCCTGCCTGGCAAGTGCAAGGTCAGGAGTTTGAACCCCACTCCCACAAAAAAAAAAAAAAAAAAAAGAACTTCACCTATTCCCCCACCCCTGCTTTTCTCTTTTGGTACCAAAAATCAAACACAGGGCTTCAAGCTGCACCACTGGACTAAATCTCCAGTCCAAAGAAGGAAAAACAACTTTTTTTCAAGAGGAAAGCTGGGCCTATTGGTACACATTTGTAATCTCAGTAGCCTAGCTAGAGTACTGCAGAAGAAGGATTATAAATTCAAGAGCAAACTAGTGAGACTCTGTCTCAAAATAAAATATAAAAAGGGCTGGGGATGTAGCTCAATGCAACAGGCCTGGGTTCACTCCCTGGGACCATTTACACACAGGGAAACTACTGTAAGAATTTTGACTGACATTTCACTAGAAACCATGGCAGTTAAAAGAATGCAAATGATGGAGACAGAGAGAGAGCTCAGTATCTTGTCTGACAAGGACAACGCCCTGAGTTCAATTGTTGGTACCACCAAAAGAGAATGTAAAGATGTCTAGGGCAGTAGCTTCTAGGAAGAGCACCTGCCCAACATATGTAAGGCTCAGAGTTTAATCTACAGTACCTCCCTCCAAAAATATGACATTAACAAGGTGCTAAGAAAAACTGTGTCAACCCGAATTTTTTTTTTTTTTTTTTTTTTTTTTTTTTTTTTTTTTTTTTTTTTTTTTTTTTTTTTTTTTTTTTTTTTTTTTTTTTTTTTTTTTTTTTTTTTTTTTTTTTTGTCTTTTTGAGACAGGGTCTCGCTATGCAGCTCAGGCTGGCCTTGAGCTCACTTTTGTAGCCCAGGCTGGTCTCGAACTCGCACCAATCCTCCTGCCTCAGCCTCCCGAGTGCTGGGATTACAGGCGTGAGCCACCACGCCCGGCTCCACAACCCGAATTTTTTATATCTAGACTGAATGATAAAGCTTAATGGTACTGTACTTGTCTAGCATGCACAAAGCCCTAGCCTAAAACCATGAAGGAAAAATTTTCTTATAACAACTAAAACGGTTTTTTAAAATGAGGATGAAATAAATGCATTTGAACACCTTCTAAAAAATCATGGCAAAGGGCTGGGGAGATAGTTCAGCATTATAAACACCTGCCTGGCAAATACAAGGTCCTGAGTTCAAGCCCACGTACAAAAAAAAAAAAAAAAAAAACTAAAAAATCATGGGTTACACAAGTAGCAAGACCTATTATACTATGTCTTTAAAAGACGCACTGGAAATACAACACAGATATATACGCACAAGCATAGGAAAAGATATATAAAGTAATAAAGATAAAACTGGTCAGGAGGCTACATTAATCATCAAGAGAACCTCTCTTAAATAAGAGCTATCATTGGGCATGATGGTGCACATCTGCAACACCAGCACTTAAAAGGCTGAGACATGAAGATGGCTCTAAGCGCAGGGTCAGCTTGTAAGGTCAAAACCAGACTGAACTACACAGCAAGATCTTATCTAAAAAGCAGAACAAAATGAGGAACATTTCCCAATAATAACAGCATTAATTTGTCATTAAGATAAAAGAATTACAGATGCATATGCTTATTACCAAATCTTCAAAATAGGTAAAACATGACAGGCATGGGAAGAGAAGAGGATACAAAAAGAATTAAGATGTATGGCATACATGTACCAGCTCCCCACAATGAATACAACACAAATATAAGGCCGGGCGTGGTGGCGCACGCCTGTAATCCCAGCACTTGGGAGGCTGAGGCAGGAGGATCAGTGTGAGTTCGAGACCAGCCTGGGCTACAAAAGTGAGCTCAAGGCCAGCCTCAACTGCATAGCGAGACCCTGTCTCAAAAAGACAAAACAAAACAAATATAATTGCTATGTATTACAGACGTGTACTAAAAATTGAACATTTAAAATTATTTTTTAATTATGCTGCCAAAAATCTCCCAAAACAGACAAAATGGAAAACAGAAGATACTTAAGAGAGAGATAGGGCTGGGAAGGTAACGCAGCAGTCTAAGCACCTGCCTGTCAAATGTAAGGACTGGAGTTTGATCCCTAGTACTGCATGCTGTGCCAGCCCTGGAACCCTGGGCACACTGTGCTGGCCACGAAAACCAGCATACACCTGTAATTCCAGCACTGGAGAGGCTGAGACAGGAGAATCACTGAAACGCACAGAGACCATGTATCAAATTTAAGAGATAAATGACCCCTGATCGGAGAGGGGGAAAAAATTATATATAGTTTTTATTTATTTATTTTTATGGCTGGCTCAGCCTGCCCTGGGAGTGCAGCTGGCACAGCATGTGGTGCTAGGGATTGAACTGCAGTCCCTGTGATTACCTAAGCTTTCCTAAGCAGGCGCTTTAGAATGCTGAACCATCTCACCGGCCCCTTACAGATTTGCTTTTTTGAGGCAAGGTCTCACTATATAGTATTTTCGCCTTGAGTTCACTATGTAGCTCAGGCGAGGCACGATCTCCTGATGATCCTCCTGCCTATCTCCCAAGTGCTACGATCAGGCATGTGCTACCATGTGGACCCCAAAAATGTTAAAGCTGTAAAAAAATGGATTCATTTCTACCAACCACCCTAACAGTCATAGTCCTCTAAGGCCCCACACTCTGGAACAGACCATCTGTACACATGTAATGTTTACCAAGAAAAATCACATGCTGAGCTATAACTCAAGCTCCAGTACATTTCAAAAGGCTGAAATGTTAAGAATATAAAGAATTAAATCAGATGTCAGTGAGAATTGTTTAATTTTAACAATGCCCAAACAGAAATGGGACAGCATATTGCTTCAAACCTATAGTTAAGTAAACTATGAGGAGGAAGATGAGTATTTAACTGAAAGTTAAAATACCATACAGTATATAAAAATTTGTGGTTTATAGCTGAGATCAGGCTTAGAGGAAAACTTACCACCTTAAAAGTGTTACAAAAGAAGGTAGGTTTAAAATTAATGATTTAGGGCCGGCCAAATAGCTCACCGGATTAAAGCACCTGCAAGCAGGCATGGGAACTGGGGGATTCCATTCTGGGCCTACCTTGCCAGCCCTGCCTCTGAGGCACACTGAGATGGCAATTGAAACTGGGTGTGGTGGTGTACACCTATAATCCTAGCTCTTGGGAGGTTGTAAACAAGCAAATCACTACAAATCCAATCTAGTGAGACACTGAACACCCTGTAGATCCTTCCCTAAAATACAAACAAGCAAACAAACAAATAAATGTAAAAAAAAAAAAAAAAGTAATGATTTAAACTTCAAAGTGAGAAGGAAAAGTAATACAGTGCAGAGCAGGAAAGTAGAGAGGAAAGAAATCAAGAAATGAGAAATGTTGCGGCACACGTCTATAATCCCAGCACTTAGGAAGCTGAGCAAAGTATTATTAGTTTGAGGCCAGTATGGGCTACATAAAGGGATGAAGGCCAGTACGAGCTAAATAGTGAGACTCCTTAACAAACAAAGAAACAAACCAGTTAAGGAAGAAATTTTATAAATTTCAGTACGTAGAGAAAAAAACATCTCACAGCTTGCTCAGTTATGCTATATAACCCTCATACCAAAATGTGAGAAGACAGACCACTGCCTCCACAGACACAAGAATTCTATAGACACTAGCCAATGAGCATATTGTTACACAGAAATAATACCTATGGCTCTCAGAAACACAGTTGAACACACACACCACAATCAATATAACTTACCATATTAACATGAAAATAAACAAAAGAAAAAAGAAAAACATGGTGACCTCAACGGATATAGAAAATGTATTTGACAGAATTCAACTTATTTCTTAGGATGACTATCAGTAAATTAGGATGAGAATTCCCTCAGTCTAGAAAAGAATCACCATAAAAATCCTATAATAGAGGCCAGGGAGATAGCTCAGTAAAATAAGCACTTGCCTACCAAGTGCAGGGTCCTGAGCTCAATCCCCGATACCTACCCCCCCAAAAAGAATCCTACAGTAGGTCTCACATCTTAGTAGGTGGAAGAATGAATGCTTCCCTCCAAGAGCACAATAAAACAGGGAGATCCACTCCATCAATCATACCCAATATCCCACTGGGTCTCTTACCCCACATTTGCACTAAGGCAAGGAAAAGAAAGAAAATGTGTCACAAAATGGAAATAAACAAGGTCCTGAGTTGGATTCCCTGTACCGCAAAAATAAAAATAAAAAAATGGAAAAAGAAATAAGGAAATAACACCATCTGTATTAAATAATGGAAAACAATTTAACATCTTTATTAAGATATTCATGTAAGCATAAGATCTAATGATTAAACATCTATAATTCAATCATTTAGTATATGCAGAATTTGCAACTATCACCACAATCTAAGTTAAAGCATTTTTAATCATCCTAAAAATACTAGCTCCACACTTGTTAGTAGTCATTCCCTGCGCTCCTGGAATATGAAATTGTAAGAGAGGTTTTTTAAGTGTGGAGAAGAGTTGGAGCAAGAAAAGGGGAAGGGGGCAAAAATAAACAGGATATACCATGTACATGTGTACATTCCTCATGATAAATGCAATCATGTACCATGAACACATACCAATAAAGAAGTGACATATAAAATAAAATTTTAAGACAATATATTCACAAGTGCCTGCCTGGCAAGTGCAAGGTGAGTTTGAACCCCGATCCCACCAAACCGCCCCCCCCAAAAAAGAATATATTCACAGTACCATCAAAGAACACAGTACACATATATTAAAAATAATCACAGTTTAAAAATATCAAAGCAGGAGCCTGGGGAAGATAGCTCCATGGCACAAGTGCCTGCCTGACAAGTGCATGGTTGTGAGTTCAAACCCTGGTCCCACAAAAAACAAACAAACAAACCAAGGCACTTTCTGGTAGGAATCAGCCAGTTGTTCCTATTTATTATTCTACCTTACATGGAAAAGCAAAAAAAAATCTAGAATAACCAAGGTAACTAACTGTGAAGAAGAAATCTGGAGGCCTCAGCTGAAGTCATGGAAGCCTTCCTATAGAATTACATATAACAAGACATAGCATTCCTGGCCTACAGAGAGAACAGAACCAAGTCCACAACTAGTTTTACACACAAATAGTCAACTGATCATCCTTTGAAAGGGAGCCACCAGAAATCAATGGAGGAGAACGTGTCTGCCACAGACTCTTCCCTGACCCTGAATTATCAATTCAAGATAATTACAGGCCTACATATATACGCCAAAATTAAAATCTCAAAAATACCCAGAAGACTATCTCCACAATTTCTGTAAGATTTCTTTGGGTAGACACATACCTAACAGATATTTTCAAAACTATGAACTGGACTTCAATAAAGCTAAAAAGTTCTGCACATAAGAAATACCATTATAGAGCCAGACATGGTGACACATGCCTGTAATCCCACAGCATACTTGGAAGGCTGGGGCAGGAGGATCAGTGCGAGTTCGAGACCAGCCTGGGATACAAAAGTGTGCTCACAGCCAGCATGAACTGCATAGCAAGACCCTGTCTCAAAAAGACAAAAGGACACACACACACACAAAAAAGAAGAAATGCCATTATGAAAGAAACAGCAACCAGAAGAAACCATTGCCAATAAAACTGTGCATAAAGAATCCAGTAAAAATTTCTACAAATCAAAATTAGCAATAGCCGGGCGTGGTGGCTCACGCCTGTAATCCCAGCACTCGGGAGGCTGAGGCAGGAGGATTGGTGCGAGTTCGAGACCAGCCTGGGCTACAAAAGTGAGCTCAAGGCCAGCCTCAACTGCATAGCGAGACCCTGTCTCAAAAAGACAAAAAAAAAAAAAAATTAGCAAAATACTTTGATAGTTTACCAGAAATAATACATTATTTAATATGTGAAAATAATATGTGAATCTAAGCTTATGAAATAGCAAGCAGGTTTTTTGTTGTTGTTGTTGTTTTTTGGTAGAACTGGGGATTGAACTCAGGACCCTGAGCTTGCCAGGCAGGCACTTATTCTACTGAGCTATGTCCTTGGATCACAACCAGTTTATCAATCATGAAAAGAGAAATTAAAAATACTGGGGCCTTGTGGGTTAGCTCAGTGGTTTAAGCACCTGCGCAGGTAATCTGAATCAGGCACAGCGGACAGTGGTACGATCCCCAGACTGGCTGCTAAGGAAGCCTGATCCAGCCAAAAAAAAAGAAATTAAAAATACTTTAAGAAACCCCAGTTCTTGGGGCCCAGCAGGATGGCTCAGTGGTCTAAAGCACCTGCTTGGGAAAGCTTAGGTGGCTTTAGGGACCGCTGTTCGATCCCCGGCACCACATGCTGCGCCAGCCATAAAAATGAGTGAATAAACAAACAAAGGTTCTGAAACAAGAAAAAAAAATAAGTAAAACTTTATTATTTTTTTTTTTTTAGAATTTATTTTATTTTATTTATCATTTTTATTCTTGTTTCAGAACTTTTGTTTATTCACTCATTTTTATGGCCGGCTCAGCCCGCCCTAAGGGCAGGGATGGCACAGCATGTGGTGCCAAGGATCGAACCGCGGTCCCTGAAGCCGCCCTAGCTTCCCCAAGCAGGCGCTTTAGACCACTGAGCCATCCCACCTGGCCCCCAAAATAAGTAAAATTTTAAAAAATTCTAAAAAAAAAAAGAGAAACCCCGGTTCTGAAGGGGGAGAGACAGAGAGAGAGAGAGAGAGAGAGAGACAGAGAGACAGAGAGAGAGAGAGAGAGAGAGAGAGAGAGAGAGAGAGAGAGAATTATAGGGGCTAGCCTGATAGCTCAGTGGGCTAAAGTGCCTGCTTAGGCAGAGTACAGTGGCTGAGGTTCAATTCCAGCCTGCTGTGCCAGCCCCACCCGCAGGACATGCTGAGACAAGTGATTGAAACTGGGTGTGGTGGTGTGTGCCAGTAATCCCAGCGCTTCGGAAGCTGAAAACAGGAGGATTACTGTAAGTCAGATCTGTGTAGTAAGACCCTGTATTAAAATTCATTAAAAAAAAAAATCACCATTATATACCTACCAAAGCAGCCAACATCAAAATAAGAAACCCTGCCAAATGCTGACAGAGACATGGAGCAGGGGGAACCCTCAGACACTGTTGACAAAAGTAAAACAAAACACAAACTATGAAAATTCCTGTGCATGTTCATGGCCAGTGGAACCTACCTAACCAAACCCAGCAGTTCTGCTCCCAGCAATGCATCTAAAAGGAGTGAAAGCAGGTGTCCCTAACATATTTGAATAAGAATATCCACAACAGCTTTGTTCAAATGGACAAAGTCCAATCCCCTAAGCGTCTAAAAGGGAAATGAAAAGGTGAATTATGAAACATACAATGAAAAATTCCTTTGTAACAAAAACAGTATGGGGATGCTGGGGCATGATGGTGCGCAGCTATGATTCAAGCACTTGTGAGGCTGAGGCAGGAGGGTCACAGGAAGCTTGTAGCTAGCCTGAACTATATAGTGAGATCACATCTCAAACAAACAAACTACAATATAAATAGTAGTACAGGTAAATCATTTCTAGCAACAGGAAAGTAAACTATGACAGCAGAAATCAGAATCCAGTGTGACTTCAGGACACAGAGATTGATAACAGAAAGTGGTGGGTATACAAATCCAAACTCATCAAACTGCTGGGGCACACCTGAAATTCCAGCATTCTGAAGCTGAGGCAAGAGGATCACCTTGCCCTGAGTTTGAGGCCAGCCTAGGCTACATAAGCAAGTTCAAAGCCAGCCTACAATACATGGTAAGACCTTTTTTCTAAAAACAAACACGAAGCACTCATTAAACTGTACATCTGTAATGTGTGTTTCACTGTGCTCAACTTTCATCTTAATACAAAAAGACTTTCCAAAAATGCAGAGGCCAGCGAGATAGCTCAGCGGTCTAAAGTGCCTGCTTAGGGAAGTTAGGCAACCACAGGGACTGCAGTTCAATCCCCAGCACCACATGCTGCACCAGCCCCACCCCCAAGGAAGGCTGAGCTGACCATAACATAAATAAATGAAGTTAAAAAAAAAAAAAAATTATCAGGGCCAGGGAGATAGATCTGTGGCACATGTGTCTGCCTGGCAAATGCAAAGTCATGAGTTCAAACCCTGGTCCCACCAAAAAAAAAAAAAAAAAAGAAAAAGCATAGAAAGTTTGTGGAAAAAGTCAGAACAATGCACTTCTACAGGCTACCTATGGAAAGATCACTTTACCTGTTAACCCTCCTTGGGCACTTCTCAGGCTTGATATCCAATTCATAGTGGTAGATGTCAATTTTGGGGATGTCCATTTCAAAGAAGTTGGCCTGTAGTTTGATTGTTCTCCCGGAGGTCCCAAAGTCCGGCCGTGGTGGAGGTTTGAAGGCATATCCTTGGATAGGGGGTGGGGGTGGTGCAGGAGGCGCAAGGACTGGAAAACAATAGGGATACTGCCTGTTATAGGGACAATGGAGGGTACATGTGCCCACTCCCCACAGACCAGGCCTCCCACTCCTCCAGTCTCCCCTGCTCATTTTCTCCCAAGTTTTCCCTCTCCTGTTCACATGGCCTCATGGAACACTGAGGTGCATGCCCAGTTGGATAGACTGGGGCTGCACACCACTCTTGTGCAGATTCACCCCAGCACAGAGATCCCTAACTCCCAGACTGAAGAGACCTCTACACTGTACCTCTGGGTGATTTGAGGAATCTTTTTCTGTCTGAGTCTCTGGAGGCGTGGTAGCATGTGACACTGTGCCATGACCTTGTTTTTCAAACTGTTCTCTTCAGGGGTCCTCTCCTTGCTCTGCTGTGATCCCTGGAATACTGTACAGGTGAGTCCTCAGCTCCACTACCCAGATTTTTCACCACAGGTCCAAGGCCAGTTTTGATTCTATACTCAGTTGTATTTCTGTCCCAAGCTCCAACCTCTGCCTGCAAAGCCCAACTTGTGGCACTCATATTCCTCATGACACCATTGTCTCTTCGACTCTCACTTGGCCTAGCCCAGGACCTGACTTAAGTCTTATAGAGCCCATCACAGAACTTTGTAGCAGCTTTGGGTGGGAGTCTATTTCCCCACACCCTCTATCCACTGGCCTACAGCCAGCACATCTATCACTCCCTGCTCAAAACATTTCCATGGCTCTCCAGAACCCAGCCCACACACAATCTGCCTGCCACTCCACCTCCTAGGGAGTCCCCAGCTGGGCTGTCCACAAGCATTGTCCCCTTGCAGGCCTATGTCAAGCATCAGCAGCCAGCAGGTCTGTACTCTCTTGTCTCCTATCCAGCTCCACCTCTCTATCCCACTCTTAGTGTAACTCTGCTACACTATGTCTTTGTTTTGTGTGCTGTTTTCCAGGATCCTAGGGGGCACAGCACGTACCCAAGAACCTTTGATAAATTACCATTATCTAGAGAAGCAGAAGTGCAGACAGGTATAGGAAGGTGCTCAAAATTACCCAGAAAATGTCTCCAATGATCAAAGTCATAAGGAAAGATGTGTACAATAACCCAAGTCAAGAAAGAATGTCCGCCAGGGATGTAGCTCAGTGGCACAGCACCTGTCTGACAAGCACAAGGTTCTGAGTTTGATTTCTGCTGTGAGAGAGAGGGAGGGAGGGAGGGAGGGAAGGAGGGAGGGAGGGAGGGAGGGAGGGAGGGAGAGACCGGGGGAGAGAGAGAATATGACAGAATGAGTGAGAATATTCCTGACATCAGTGTTCATATAGACTGAGCCATACCTGGCCCTAGCAACACTTATACACCCCCATAATGGGTCATGACAGGCACTCAAATACCTAGGTACTCTAGGGTCTTGGAAGCCACAGCTCAACACCAACTTCTCCGCAATGCAGCAAACCTCATTCTCTCAGCAAACACTTCTCAATGTTAGCCCATGGGCTAACTTCAGAGGCTCCTTGCGTGACCCCTAGGCTGTCACCTCCAAGTATACTTCTGTCATGCTCATAAGAAATGTAGAGATAGGCAGTGTGGGTCACACAGCAAGGGGGGCAAGGCCCAAGGGTCTGTGATGAGCCAAAATTCTTAATATGACATTTTCCTTCCCTGCTATGTGAACTGTCCATTCACTCAGGAAATGCTTTGTGCTAAGCAATAGAAAGAAACATCAGCCAGGCGTGGTGGCGCACGCCTGTAATCCCAGAACTTGGGAGGCGGAGGCAGGAGGATCAGTGGGAGTTCAAGACCAGCCTGGGCCACAAAAGTGAGCTCAAGGCCAGCCTGAGCTGCATAGCAAGACCCTGTCTCAAAAAGACAAAAAAAAAAGAAAAAGAAAAATCACGCATACTAACTGAAATTCACAGGAACTCAACAAGAATAGAATTTGAACTGTGGACTTAGGAAAAACAAACACTTGCTCAGCCAGCCCTCCCACCCCCAATCCATGAGCCACAATGGAGTCTGGGCATGGTGGTGTATACCTGTAATCCCAGAACTAGGGAGGCAGAAAACTGGAGGATCACTATGAGTCCAAGCTGCATAGTGAGACCTTGCACAAAGAAGAATGAGTTGTTCTTACTATATTTCTGACTGGAAAAAAATCCCTGAGCATTTTTTGTTTTGTGAGAAAACTCGTGGCTTTAAAGGTTACAAACCACTGCCTGAAGGTCTTCAAGACTTCGCAGGAGATATGTTTACATATTTGTTTAGACAGGGTCTTACTAGAAGATTCAGGCTGGCTTTGACCTCACTATAGCCCATGCTGGCCTGGAACTTATGATCCCCTTGCCTCAGTCTCACAAGTGCTGGGATTACCAGTGTGCACCACCATGCCTGGCTATTTACATATTTTTTAAACCCAATCCCACCAATGGCTTGCCTCATGTGCACCACCCTTGTCCACACAGAGGCTATGGCTGGGACTGAGGATGCAGAGATAAACTGTGTGCTCAAGCAGCCTGCATCTCTTCTGTCAGCCAACTGTCTAGACAGCAAGTTTATACTGTTGGCTCAGAAGGCCACACGACAACTTTTTCAATGGGTCCTGACAATGGAAGAGGTAGATAGCAATGCCCAGATTGACTAGTCAATCCTTCCTTGAGGATCAAAACAAACTAAACAAAGAGTGCAATAATAGACAAACATTCCTGGCCCTGGTAGGTAAATACTATACCACAAAAGAAACAGACCACCAGGAGAGATGCACAGATACATGCAAGACACACCCACTGTACATTCATCCACTGGAGAGAAGTGCAAGTACACAAATAAATGTCACACCTGATGCATATGGTTTGAAGAGTTCATCTTTTTTCAGATAAAAGTGTGTTTTCTCTGTTGAACAAATGAGAGCCCAGGAACTGTGCCAGGGAAAAGACAACACCTTGAGTAGGCTTTGCCAAGGAGACCACTGAGGTGCTTTCTGTTCCACTGGGCTTGGGTTCCTATTCTCCTACAAAGTTTCCAACTGGATTCCTAACTATGGCCAGATTTCCCAGCTTGGAAGACAGCCCCACCTTCCATCTTTTAAATTTTTCTCTCCATGTTTAAGACACTCAAATATCCCACTCGCATTTCCTCCCCAATCACAGCTAGTATACAGACATACTTCTCAGTTGGCAATTGGTCACATAGCTGGTGGCTGGTTTTTTTTGTTTTGTTTTGTCTCCCCCCGCCCAATATTTGAGGTAAAACCCAGGGACACTCTACCACTCTACATCTTCAGACCCTTTCTATATTTATGTATTTTTTAAAATTCTGGGGGCCTGGCAGGATGGCTCAGTGGCCTAAAGCACCTGCTTAGGAAAGCTTGGGCAGCTGCAGAGACTGCGGTTTGATCCCCGGCACCACATGCTGCACCAGCCCTGCCCTGAGGGCAGGCTAAGCCAGCCATAAAAATAGATAAACAAACAAACAAAAGTTCTGAAACAATAAATGAATGAATGAATGAATGAATGAATGAATAAAAAATTCTGAGGCAAGTTGCCTGGCTAGACTCAAACATGTAATGCTCTGGCCTTAGCCAGACTACACTTGTGATTTCTTGGTTGTTTCTGGAACTGCTTGGGAACAGGAAGGGAAATCTTTCTCTTTTTTTTTGGTGGTACTGGGGATTGAATTCAGGATCCTGAGCTTGCCAGGAAATCTTTCTTTCACATCCAGGATTCCCTGGATCCTAAGTTGCAAGAGGTTCAGGGGCTCCAAAGAGAGGTAATGTTACCCCTTGGCCCTTCAACAACAGATCCCTTGGTTGAATTCTCATCGGTGAGCTCCCGAGCAGAGAGAACCCCAAGGTACACACCACCCAGCACGGGTGTCAGGGCAAAGTAGGCATTCATTGTTTGCTTTGTGCTGATCACTCAGCACATGTGTTGTTAGGTTCCACTTTTAGAGTCACATTCAACCAGTGAAAGGGAAATGCAGAAAATGAGTAACTGACTTCCTGTATGAGTAAAAGGGTTGAGGCAACTCAAGGTTTCAGTGTTTGTAGCAAACACAGGAGGGGCCCTGTGAATCACCCCAAGTCAAAAAATCCCAGAGGAATTTGTATGTCACCAGCTTCTCAGAGGAAGGTCACAGAGTGAAGTATTGCACAAAACTTTCTTTACCGACTGCATTACTCATGAAGTCTCTTGCTAATTCTATAGAGGGCCTTCCAAACGTTTACGCTGTGCCAAAGCCCTGTGTGAGTGACTCCTTGTACGAGCATCTGCATCCAAACCCCAAAAGAGGAGCCAAAACCTGCACAGGAGTGTGGAGAGGGTGCCTTCCCATCCCTCCCACATGCCGAGCCACCTGTCCTACCCTTCCACACAGTGCTGCAAACAAACCTCCAGACACACCTCTGCTTTCCTGGCCTCTTGCCTGAAGCTTCACAATCTCCAGGCTCATCACCTCACTAACTACTTCAGCGGTTCTCAACCTGTGGGTCGCAACCCCGGTGCGGGTCGGACAACCAAAACACATAACTGTAGCAAAATTGCAGTTTTGAAGTAGCCACCAAAATTATTTTTTGGTTTGGGGTCACTGCAACATGAGGAACTGTATTGCGGGTCATGGCATTAGAAAGGTTGAGAACCACTGGACTAGCTGATCGGAGTTTGGCTCTCCCTGGCGCCTAGCTAGGAGCCAGCTCAGAACACAAGGCACGTGGCCCTGTACATACTACTGGGGCTCCCAGAATACAAACTGCAATGGGGTATAAGCAAGGCCAGCAGGAAGGAGATGACACTTTCTGAGTCTCAACCTCTCTTCAGCTCACCACACACCAGCCCACAGCCTCTTCTTGCATTTCTAGTTTACACTGGGACTGACTTACTTACTTACTTTCTTTCTTTCTTTCTTTCTTTCTCTTTCTTCTTTTCATGTCCTGTGCTATCTCTCCCTAGTTACAAACACTACACACAAAATTTAGCAGTCACTGGCACTAGTGGGGAAGTTACTTGGGTTTTTCTACCCCAGCATCAGTCCTGCTCGGAGTTCCTCAGTGGTAACAAGCCAACTGGCCATCTCTGCCCCTCTACCTGAGCCGAAAGCTGTAGTTCCCCGAAACCCTGGGATTTACAAGAGTAGGAAAGATTTTCCGGGTGGACTTGCTTCTATTTGGAAGGTGAAGGACAAGGCCAACAAACAGTACGTGGGACCCCAACAGAAGGCATAGTTGTCCCATGTCACACAACAGTCTTACAAATGCAGCAAAGTGTACTTTACATCACAGGATAGTCTTGCAATTAAATGCAATGAATTCATTTACTCCCTGCCAACACATTTGATTTGGCATTTTGATGATCATATTTCAAGGCAACTGCATTCATCTGCCATCTTGTGTATTTTGTCTTGCTCCTTAAAACCATTACTTGGGGAAAAGGTCCATCAGGATAACAGTGGGGCTCACAGCCCACATATTTGAGAACTACTTCCTCTCTGGTACACGACAGCCTCACCCCTTAACACTATAGATTATGTCTCAGCTCTGAGAATGTCCTTTAAGCCTGCCCTGGTTCAGTTGCTGAGGGATGGGCAGGGCCTACTATTCCCCCATCAGTACCACCTGGGGCATATGTTGCCTGCTGGGTTCCCAGGTATGAACAGCTCTGACTACAGGCTTGTACACTGCAGACACGGCAGGGGTTCTGCTGTCTCCATGGCTGCGCTGATGTGCGCTTAGCTCACAATTTACTGGCTGCCATGACAACCAGGCTTCTGGGTCTGCTCATCACATAGGCTGTATGGAGCTGGGGCCAAGAATGAGAAACCAAACAACCTGATAAGGCTGACATGTCACCTTAGTGCAGGGGCCCCAGCATGAGAATGCAAAGGTCCATAGGCAGCCAGCTTCAGACCAGGGGAATACATTCGTGTATGAGGGTAGAGTTTCTACTGCAACCTGAGAGGATAAGCAAGTCTCCCCTGGGAAGGACTGGGGTCCTGTTTAGGAAGCATCCTGGGAAACAGGCATGCAGAATATGACTACCTAGAGATTTCTTTCTGCTGTTTTCTACAGCATAATAAACTGAACCTTAAGAAAATTGTTCAACATATTAAGCCAGACACACTGATCTCAACCATATGGGTGTATGACAACTCCCTGCAACCTCATTCCATGCCCCACAGAGCCAGGTCTGTACTGAACATCTGCTGCATAATGAGCACAAGTGCAAATTCTGTTGCCACCATATACTAGCACCAGGCAGGACCATGTCCCTGACCACAGATGACACATGATTAATCATACAGCATGAAGCCAGAAGTCACTCTGAAAATGATAGGGGAGGAGAATAACTCACCCCTTCCCATTTAACCTGCTCTGAATCACCAGCTCTATGTGCATGGATTCTGGAGACACAAGGCCAATGAGACTGATCTGAAGCCCCAGGGGAGTAGGGAAAAGAGGGAAAGGGAACTATAAAGATAAGACAAAAACCTAAATCAGCACCTCAAGAAGTGGAGAGCAATAAACAAAGCCCTGAGACGCTGCAGTCTGTCACTTGGGAATTCCTGAAAACTGGGGTTCCAAGAGGCAGATACCATCTTCTTCTGGCTCCCTGTTGGATCCTCCCTTGCTTGGGATGTTAACGGTTGGTCTCTATTCAACAAAGTAGTTATGCACATTCCTTAGCCTGCCTTTTAGTACTCAATAAAAGTATGATACTGCTGTGGGTTGAGGCTCACTTAGAGAGAGACAAATCTCAGTGAGACCTCTGAGCTAAATTCATTGGGTCTTCTCACCATTTCTTTCAGCACCGACACACAACATAACAACAGGAAACAGAGAGAACCACCACCCAGATGTCCCCAAAGGGACACAGGCTTCTGGCCATGGCCAAAACTGCAGGCAAGGTTCTTTCCCCACATTTTAGCGTGAGTTATGTGGCCTTTAAAGAATAGATAGCAATGACTATTCACTCTCTAGTGACTTAAATGTTCCTTATGAAAGTCTAAACCACTTAAGAGTCATTCATTAAACAATCCCAAGGCTCTCTTTGTCTTGAGACAAACACTCAAGCCAGGGAATATGGCTACACATTCATGCTCATGCAGCTGGTGCTTGTGTATAAGGCCTGGGGCAAGGCTTGAAACAGGCACAAAGATCTCCTTCAGGAATCAGGTCCAGTTCCCAGAACTGCTTCCCAGTGACAGGCAGTCATTATAAAACTTTCCAGGACATCAAAGTAAGCATCATTCTTCCAAGCCATGTGTCCTTGCTTTCCTTCTAGAACTCTTTTCATCATATAAGGCACCTGCCAGCAATTACAGAAGCCAGAGAAAGTGCCAGAAATGTCTCAGGGTAGTGAGAACTTCTGAGCCACATCTGGGCCATACCATCTCTTTTATATACCTAGCAAACCCTGCAAGAGGGTTAAATGGAGTGTTTGGGTCTCATTGACTTTTCTGGGTCCCCTGGCCAGGCAGGGGCTCAGCAGGACTGGCATCCAGATTAAAAAAAAAAAAAAAAAAAAACAGGTGCTCTCAAATACAGCTTTCTGCAAGACCCAGAGTATCTTGTTGACAAGCAAATCTTACAGCCACCAAAATTAAGAGAACTGAGTTAGATACAATCACAGCAGCCTTTCTGAAGAGGTGATCATGTGCTGTGAGTGCAGCTGAAACATTTACAGTCAGCTACAGAGCACACAGCAACTATAATGCCACCCACCTACAGAACTGCAGTGTGACCCTGGGTAGCTGCTGAGCCTGGTGTGAACAAAACAAAAACAAGAAACCCTAAGATCAAACTCAGCGTGGCCCAAGAATAACTATTTCTATGCAGCCTATGCTAAGAAGCAGAAACTTTCATGCCTGCACCCAGCTCAGCATCTTGGCCACATAGTGCTTCAATCAAACTGACTATAATTAGATGCCATCCTGCCCTAGTTATGTCCTCCCCCTAAACAACCTAGAATACGCCCATGAGAGTCCCAGGAATGTAAGGCACAAATAAAGTAAAATGTAACCAAAGCAGGAGGGAATTGGGCTGGCAGGATGGCTCAGTGGTCTAAAGCATTTGCTTAGGAAACCTTAGGCAGCGGCAGGGACCACAGTTCAATCCCTGGTACCACATGCTGTGCCAGCCCCACCCCCAGGGCAGGCTGAGCCAGCCATAAAAAAAAAAAAAAAAGCAGGAGGGAAGGAGACCCTGCTCTTTGGAGGTCCCAATTTCTAGACCTTGGATTGAGAGGAGAGCACACAGGCTGGGCATAATGGTGCACAATCTGTAATCCTAGTACTAAGGAGGCTAAGGAAGGAGGATCACTATGAGTTCAGACCAGCCTGGAATATATAGTTGAGTCCAGACCAGCCTGAACTACATAGCAAGACCCTGTCACAAAGAAAAGGAAAAAAAATAAATAAAAGGAGGGTACAGGCCCAACCTCATTGCCTGCATATGAAAGCCTACCCTTGATGCTAGTCCACAAGTGTAAGGTCCACTCATTACTGATCTGCTTTGGAACTAAGAGTGCCTGTCCTTAGAAACCAGCTGGTGGCAAAAAAAAAAAAAAAGTGTCTAAATGGCTAATAATACATAGCCAAAAGGGCACAAGTGTTAGGGAACAGAGCTTACAGGAAATGCCCTGGTCCCCTCTTCCCTAAGGACAGGCCCGCTGGATCTCACAGGTCCATGACACAAAAATGACTCTTTCCCCTTCTCTTGGCAGGAGTTGCGGCAAGGCACACATCTATTCACCATAAGAAGAGACTCTAAGCCGGGGCGTGGTGGCTCACGCCTGTAATCCCAGCACTCAGGAGGCTGAGGCAGGAGGATTGGTGCGAGTTCGAGACCAGCCTGGGCTACAAAAGTGAGCTCAGGACCAGCCTCAACTGCATAGCGAGACCCTGTCTCAAAAAGACAAAAAAAAAAAAAAGAAGAGACTCTGCTTCCATTTCTCTGGGCCAGTACCTCTGGTTCAGAACAACAGGAGGGACCTGTGGGGAAACTCAGATTGTGCTCAGGAAGAGTCCCATCTTTGCAAGTAGGTCATGGTTCCTGGAAGTTTTCACTTCTGTTCTCTAGTGTAAAGCCCTCTAGGGATTTCCAAATTGTTGGTCTAGTTTTGGGAAACAGCAACACAGGAGCCCCCAGGAGACAACTCAAACAGGCAAGGGCCATTCCCTGGACATGTGAAGTTGCTAGGTGACTGGCAGGGAGACACCCTAGCAAAGGAGCCTGAGCCTCAGCCACGATCAGCCACGGTGCTACATGCCAACAGTTTTCTCAAATGGGGCCAGGGAATGAGTGCTACTACAGTTACTCATACGGTTCTTTTGGTTTAATGAGTAATCCTCTAAAAATATTTTGACCTTATTTTACTGAGTCAGACAGCATAACAAGACTAACACGTGACACACAAAGAATTTAGGATTAATTACAAAACATATAGCCAGTCTTGACCTAGTGGGGGCATGCTGAGATGGTGACTGAGACTGGGCATGGTGGCTGGGGGTGTTCACTGTAATCCCAGTGCTTGGGAGGCTGACAACAGGCAAATCACTATGAGTCCAATCTACATAGTGAGAACCTGTAGACCCTGAAGACCATGTACTATATACATAAAAAGTAAAATTAAAAAGATATAGCTGTCCAGGACTAAGGGTAGTGTTCACCACTCCTCTAAACTGAAACAGATTTATCATCAATGGGTTTCCCACTCCCAATGAGGTTTTAAAGAACTTTTGTGACTCAACTTGAAATGCCAACCATCATACCTTTTTTTAAAACTTTTTTTTGTCTTTCTTTTTTTTTTTGAGACAGGGTCTCACTATGCAGTTGAGGCTGGCCTTGAGCTCACTTTTGTAGCCCAGGCTGGTCTCAAACTCGCACCAATCCTCCTGCCTCAGCCTCCTGAGTGCTGGGATTACAGGTGTGAGCCACCACGCCTGGCTATATACTTCTTTTTTTTAAAAAAAAAAAAAGAATTTTATTTTATTTTACTTTACTTTATTTTATTTTATTTTATTGTTTTCTTGTTTCAGAACTTTTGTCTGTTTATTTACTTTTATGGCCGGCTCATGTGGTGTCAGGGATCGAACCACGGTCCCTGCAGCCACCTAAGCTTTCCTAAGCAGGTGCTTTAGACCACTGAGCCATCCTGCCGGGCCCCAACCATCATACTCTTTTTCAGAGGTGGTGCCCAAGGCCACCCCTGAGATCTATAAAAAGAAAAAAATTATGTTCTGTATATCTTGAGTGCATTTTCCCTCACAGGTTAATACCCACTGATCTACTATCCATCTAATTCGTCTTCACTCAGCATTAGAAATACTACAATGAATACACAGGAATTAAAAAAAGAGAGGTGGTGTGTGAATTCCTCCCAGGGGAGGTTCCCAGGCTTCTGGCGAGGCTTTTTGAAAGCTGGCCATGTGAATGGTAGCACCTGACAGAGGCTCAGTTAAGACAAATGTCTTCTCCTTGGAATTCTTTCACACTTCCCTATACTCTCCTGGTTTAGTTTTTCACACTTCTTTGTGACTGGTTCTTATGTGCTTCTCCATGGTCTGGGCTTGTTTTTGTACAAGTGTTGACTGAATAACTAAACAGAAGAACAAAGAACACCTTACTCTCATGGTTCCCTGAGGAAAAGCACCTTCACTAGATTTTGTCCTGCTATCATTTATCTTAGGGAAAGATCACAAGGCACTCAATGAAACCATAATCTCCTCTTCTCCACAGTCTGCAGTGTCTCTCCTGGGATCAACTTCTCATTCAACCACCACTCAGCTCTGTGCTATCTCAGAGTCATAGGTGAGGAGTAAGGGTTCCCCGGGGGAGAGGTGATGACCTCATCATCTGGTAGCAGATCAGAGTAAGAACTCCAATTCTCAACTCACCATATGACAGTCACACTCATTGACTCAGATCTCCCCTAGTAGAGCATAGGTGGCATCTTTCAAATGTCAGAAAAGACTCTTTTTCTCCATGAACCCTAATTCTTTTTTGTTCCAAATGTATCAGAATCTGACCTACTGCCCTTGTGTTCCTCATGTGGTAAAGCAGTTAGAAAAGCTCTAAAGCCTCTATTTTGTGCTGCTTTATAGCAAATGACTCATCCTAGATACTAAAAGTGTTTTTCAATATCTACAAAAAGTTTCTTCTTTTAATTTAATTTTTTTCTTTTTTAAAATTTAGTCTTTCCTAAAACTTTAGTAATGGCTACCACTTCTGTGCCAGACACGGTTAACCCCTTCCCACATACCATCGGCTTGACTGCATGTCACAGATCAACACAAGCATGGTCCCCATTTCACAAATGGGGAGTGGTGATCCCATCACAAACCTTGCTCGACAGCAGCATAGGTCTCATACAGCTGCCTAAACCTTCAGAAAGCACAGACATGCTTACATCAAAGGAGATGCAGGAAATGAAGAAAGGACAAATAATGCAGACAGAAACACTACTTGTATAAAATATGCTTAGCCTGTAATAAAAAATAAACTGAGGGGCCAGCCAAATAGCTCAGCAGATTAAAGCTTAGGCCATGGGTTCAATCTCCGGGGTGCCCTGAGACAGTAATTAAGACTGGGTGTGCTAGCACATGCCTGTAATCCCAGCTCATGGGAGGCTGAACACAAGTGCATCACTATGAGTCCGATCTACGTAGTGAGACCCTGTAGACCCTGTTCTAGAAATACAATAGATAGATAGATAGATAGATAGATAGATAGATAGATAGATAAATAGATAGATAGATAGATAGATAGATAAGGGCCCGGCAGGATGGCTCAGTGGTCTAAAGCGCCTGCTTGGGGAAGCTTGGGTGGCTTCAGGGACCGCGGTTCAATCCCCAGCACCACATGCTGCACCAGCCCTGCCCTTGGAGCAGGCTGAGCCGGCCATAAAAATTAGTGAATAAACAAACAAAGGTTCTCAAACAAGAAAAAAAAAAAAAAAGTAATAAAAAAATAATAAAATAAAATAAAAATCTTAAATAAATAAATAAATTTAAAACTGCAGACAGCCTTCTGCCTGAAAGTAGGGCTAAGAGTAGGAGAACACAACCAGTCTAGGGATTTCTGGACCAGGGGCATGGTTTGTCCACAGAATTAGAGACTATAACTTCTGATCCAGAACCATGACCTCTGGCCCCAAGAAAAGCCTCCCCCCACGCAACAGAGCACCCATGGGATGTCTTTGCCCACTGCATGTGACACCCAGAGCGACCTGAACATCTGTCAGTAGGAAACTGGCTAGACAGACCACACAACAGTTCAGTGACACCATGTAGGTATACATCTTTCATGTGGGAAGAGGCCCAAACTAGTAAGTAGGCCAATGGTCCCACAAGGAAAGATACCATCCTAGTCCTATGTCCTGTATTCATACACAGGGTATTTGGACAGGATTGCTCTCCTGTGGAGTATAAGACCGAGCACTCACAGAGCTTATTCCTGACTGGTCAAGCCATGACCAATCTCTACAATTCTTTATATTTCTGCATTTTTAAAGTAATTTTCATTCTCTTATTAGAACAGCAAAGTTATTCTTCCAAAGCCTACAGATAAAAAGATGAAGAGGTCCTGGAAGGGGCATAAAAGTGTTTGACCATTGTGTTTCTCTCTGAAAATCTCCAAAAGTAAAGAAAATTGCAATGTCCCTGCCCCGCCTTCCAGACACCCAGACAGCCTTAATGTTGCCCACATCAAGACCTGATATATGGATGTTTCCTCACTGTCCATCTCAAGACAAGGTGGGGTGCACAGCCACAGGAAGCAAGAGATGCTCAGGCAGGTGAGAGGCAACTTTCGCCCAACCCCAAAAGGCTGAATCATACTCTGAGAAGGCTAGAAAACCACCTCCTGCTTGTATGTCTTTCCCACAGGCACTGTGGCTCCAAGTACTGACAAATGCTTCACACAGCCAAGGCTGGTAGTGATGGCCAAGGAGCCATAGCTCAGTCTGCACCCTGACCATAACCTGCAGGAACTTTTTAATGGTGCATCTACCTACTAAGGAAAAACACCATCTGTATATATTCCTCTGTGTCATGTCTGTACACACATATGTATGCAATAACTGTGCTGGAAACAGATCCCTTGTGATGAGCAGCAACTCACCAAGTCTGGCTGCCACTGGTTCCGTAATTGCTTTTCTAGAATAGCTATATTCAACACCAACTGGGCTGGGCCAGGCTCATGGCCACTACCAGCTTCTCCACCTGAGCAGGTCCCCTCCTATGGGACTAATTTCTGACCTCAAGCCTGAATCTTATAACAGCACAAGCCAGACAATGCTGGTCAACTCAGGTTGGCTTAAACCTGCTCTGTCCGCATAACCTGTGAGGGCTCAAGAATTTAAGGGAAAAAACTAGAGACAAACAAGGACATCAGGAATGAAAATACGTAATACTGTGGGTATAACTCAGTGGTCAAGTACTTAAATAGCATGTGTGAGGCACTGGGTTCAATCCAAGCATCACACACAAGACCAAAAAAAAAAAAAAAAAAAAAAAAAAAAAAAAAAAAAAAAAAAAAAAAAAAAAAAAAAAAAAAAAAAAAAAAAAAAAAAAAAAAAAAAAAAAAAAAAAAAAAAAGATGCAATCTGTCCCACTGGCCCACTCACATACCTTACTTAGCCCTTTGCCTATCTTGAGAAGAGTGTGTATTTTTGCCAGTAAAGTAGTGAAACCTATGGACACCTTTCATTCACTAGAGTCCGTTCAGCCTGGTATTTGATAGTTAGTGTAATGTTTTGTGTCTGTTGTCCCCCCAAAGCTTCATGCAATCATGGTGCAGGGACTTCTAGAGTTTGAGACTTGACTCATGATCCACTGGATTATGTATTTTAGTACCAATGGGATTATGGGTCTGAGCACTGCTGGGATTATGGGGATGGCCTAAGGTGGATAGGCTAAGGCAGAGACCCTGAATGTAATACAGAGAAGGAAAGAATGTCGCTGTTGCTGTCCGCTCTCTGCTCTGCTGGTTGGTCAGCTGCCTCTGTCACCATTTTGTTGCTGTCCTGCCATCATGAACTGTTGCTCTCTGCCATGTGCCAGTGTGTCTTGGGTCCAGCTAAGTAGAGACTAAAAGTACAGACAGCAGAGTGAGCTGCACGAGGCCACAAGCTGCACAAGGCCAGTACTGTGTAGGCTCCCCTGCAGCCCACCCCAGTGAATCCAGGCTGGCAGTGGCTGCCATGATCTACATGGGGATGTAACAGGATCCACCTCTTCCATATGTCATCAGGCAGGAAATGCTAGCCTGCATTCTGGACCACCCAGAATATACAGTCAACTAAGTATGAGGTCTGCTGTTTACACCTGACACTAGTCAGGTCTTCCAAAAGGACAATAACGTGAAGTTTTAGTGCTCTCCCCTCCCCCTCTTCCTCCTGCCAGGCAGGCAGTCTCTGTCTGTCTGTCTGTCTGTCTGTCTGTCTGTCTGTCTGTCTGTCTGTCAATCTAGGGTGGCTTTGGTTAAAACTTGGGGAAGAGAGCCACACAGCCTCCACAGCATTCTCCTGAGAAGTTTGCTTCCTATATCCACTTCACCCAGCTCAGCTGCCACATTCCAGGCAAATGAGTGGAGACTACAGACACCTCCAGCCTTGAGTCACTCCACTCCCCCAAGGGAGACACAACAGAGTAAAAACAGAGATCATCTCTGGTGCTGGCCAAATTTCTCATCCAGAAATCCATGGGGAGGAGGAAAGAGCTACTGCTACATCCTACTAAGTTTGGGGGAGCTTCACACAACAACAGGCAAACTGCAGACTTAAGGACCCCTTTTACCTGAAATATCCAGACCAGAAGTGTTCCACGTTTTTAAACTTTGGAATATTTGTTAATGTACAATAAGACATCTTGGGGACATGACTCAAGTCTAAAAACAAAATTCACTTAGGCTTCATTCAGGTTTTTTTTTCCTTCCTTCAGAGACAGGGTCTTACGGTGTAATTCAGGCTGACCTCATACTTACTATGTAGCCCAAGGGGACCTGGAACTCTCAAAAGATCCTCCTGCCTCAGCCTCCTGAATGCTAGAATTATAGGTGGCAAAGGGTCAGCCAGACAGCTCTGCAGACTAAAGCGCTTGCTTAGGCAGACACAGGGACCAGGGTTTAATCCCCTGGGGTGCACTTGAGACAACACTTAAGACAGCAATTGAGATGGCATGGTGGCATGCACCTGTAATCCCAGCACTTGGGAGGCTAAAAAAACATCACTACAAGTCTGATCTATGTAATGAGACCCTGTAGACACCATATTTTCGTTCTCTCGATCTATCTATCTATCTATCTATCTATCTATCTATCTATCTATCTATCTATCTATCACAGTACCAGGGATTGAACTCAGGATCCTGTGGGGCCAGATAGGCACTTATTCTACTGGGCTGTCTCCCCAGCCCTAAAAGGTTGAGATTTTTTTTTCTTTTTTTTTTTTTTTGGGGGGGGGGTGAGGGGGCTGGCACAGGTTGCCTTAAGAGTGGGGTGGGGATTGAACTGCCATCCCGTTCCTGACTGGGATTCCCCGCACAGGTGCTTAAATCACTGAACTGAACTCAACTCCCACAACCCCATACTAAATAATAATAATTTTAAAAAGGTGGTATGACCATACCCAGCACAGAGAAAAAGATAACACATTGCTGTAGCCTGACACCTGAGGTCATATGTAGAATTATCTACCATGGCATTGCATTGGTGCTCAAAAAAATAAAATAGGGCTGAGGGATGTCGTTCAGTAGAGGACTTACCTAGCTCACACAGGCCTTGAGAATAATTCATTTCCCAATACATATATAACATACATATCTGCATACATACATACATACATACCAAGATGCTCTCATACCAAGGGACTCAGCCTCAAATATCTATTTGAGTAGAGAACGCTTGGTCTCTCACTCCACCATCTGTCAGGTGGCCTGTCTACTCACCTGTATGTTACCCTTGCTCATCTCATCTGTCAGCTACATTCCAGGCTCTGGCTCACTATGCAAATGGAACTACTTTGGCAAGCCAAGCTTCCATGGTCAGACTTTGGCTTCACTTGTCAGGGTCATCAGGTACCTCAAAGCCCACTGAGGTACTCTGACTTCTTTTCCCATCTCACCCATCACTCTCTCCTTTCATCTCAGAACTTACAAATAAGGACTCACCCTAACCTATGCCTGTTCCTGGGGACACTGCCAAATGCGTGACCTCCCATGTTCCCGACAGCCTCAACCATCACTGGCCTCCACATGCTCTGAACTTCTATGGCCCACTCTACCTCTCTGCTCAGATGTCCAAAGATGACTGACAGTTGTCTGCACTCACTGGCTCCACATCTACTTTTTATCCCCACCTCAGCTCCCAGACTACATCAGGTAGGCCTCCTGACTCCACTGGATCCATGTGACTAGGGGACAAGACCTCACACAGTTAATGCCTTCCTTGTGCCTTAGTCAGGACGCTATTTCTCAGGCCAAAGTACTGATGCTGAGACATGAGAAGTGTCTGACTCTTGTATAGCCAGAAGGGCACGGTTTGACCAATGGCTGTCCCTTCCCTCCCCCAGCTTCCCTTCATTGCCATCCCACCGTACCATCACCACCAGAATGGACTGGGACAATTTGTCCTCCCAACACCTCTGAGGTCACTTAACACTGGCTGTAGGCCACTCCAACAGGGCGTGTAACGTAGCTGCCAACCATCACCCCACTTTAGATGCTGCAGCTGCCTCTTTTTTGAGGGGAGGCACTCTAACATGGCAAAGATAGGGAGGAAGTATCTGGGCCTATTATTAACACCTCCAGCTTGCAAGCCTCAGTGAGCTGTGATGAACACAGCTAGCCTTCCTAAAAATTTCCTAGTTATTTTCACTAAGGTGATAGCTGTCAATCAGCTTGCATGACCGCCCTCCCACCACTGACTAACCGCTAAGACCACTGCAGCTGCATAGCCATTTGAACCACTCACAAGCCTGCATGTGGACCAACCAGCAGGCTTGAATTCGAACCAATCACAAGTCTGTAGTAGATCTGTGTCTTAGTTACTTTTTACTCGTTGGGACAAACACCCGACAATCAAAATGAAGGAAGGAAAGGTTTATTTAGCTCAGTTACTGGAGGTTTCAGTCCATATTTGGCTAGCTCCAAGGCTGAGGGGCACATGGCAGAGTAGCAGTTCATGGCGGTGGAAAAGCAACAATATAAACAATATAGTGACAGAGGCAACAGAACAACCAGGGGAGCAGAGAGCAATAGCCTGAGTCTGTCTCTCTTTATATTACATTCAGGCTCTCTACCTCAGCCTATCCGCCTTAGACTACACCCATAATCCCAGAAGTACTCAGACCCATAATCCCATCAGTACTAAAACATAATCCCAGGGATCATGAAGCAAGTCTCAAACTCTAGAAGTCCCTACCCCTTGATTGCATGAGGCTTTGGGGCACAATTAGACATAAACCATAACAATCTGATTACAGGCTTGCAGATACTATAAATTTTATTTATTTATTTTATATTATGGCCAGCTCAGCCTGCCCTGAGGGTAGGAATGGCGTAGCATGTGGTGTCGGGGATCAGAACTGCAGTCTCTGCGGTTGCCTAAGCTTGCCTAAGCAGGTGCTTTAGACTACTGAGCCATCTCCCCAGACCCCTGCAGATACTATAAAGCAGCACTCCTGTCACACTTCTTATGGTGTAGGAGGGTTCCTTCCAGTGTACAGATCCCACTGTGCACAGGTCCTGTTAAAACAAAGACTTGATCTGGTGGCCCTTTAAATCTGTTTGTGTCTGTAATCCCAGTACTTGGGAGGCTGAGGCAGGAGGATCAGTGTGAGTTCGAGACCAGCCTGGGCTACAAAAGTGAGCTCAAGGCCAGCCTGAACTGCACAGTGAGACCCTGTCTCAAAAAGACAAAAAAGAAAAAAGAAAACTAAATCTGTTTGTTGTTTGTGTTGTATTTCTCTGGTAGTATACACTTCCAAGATCATAGCCATAAATATACTTAGGAGCCTGAGAAGGACAGAATAGTCACTTAAAAAAAAAAAAAAAAGCATTAAAACATTTCTAAGAGTTAAGAAAAAAAAAGTTAAGGTTTATTGAAAGTGTTAATGTTTAATTATTTGATCAATCTTACATACCTATATCTGTTAATCTAAACAGATTTGATGATGAAAATACGTGATACAACCACTGTTAAATTTTTCTTGTTCTGAAATTCTGTATTACATGTTCTCTTGCTTTTTACTGTTTTTCTTTGTTTCTGCTATTTTTATTCTTTAAAATAAAATTTTTAAAAAAGGGCTATCAGCCCTGACGGGCTTCAGAGACTAGCAGCCAGGGAAGATCACCAATACAGGACAGCACCTGGTGAAGTCTACTGAAGCATCAGATATCTAGCATTATCAGGCACTGTCCAGTGGCATCAAGACTGATAGCAGAGCTGCACTCTGCAGTTTACAATTTCCATCTGAATCAAGCAAAAGAACACTCAAGTGACTGGCAGCAGTGCTATCACTGACCCCTCAGTCCCACCTCACATCCAGCCTTACATCAAGCCACTACCCTACTCCTAAAACACCAAAGTGAATCTTGACTGTAACTCACCACTCTCCACTTTACATGCAGGCCAAAGCAACCACAATACCCCCATGTCTGCCCAGAAGCCTCGGACTGGTTAACAGTGCCTTCCCTTTGGCATTCCATGTCCATCAGGGGAAGAACCCTAGTCCTCACCAGTCCTAGAAAGGTCTCCTCCATCTGCTCACTTCTTGCCACCTGCCTAAGGGCCTCTGTATTTGCCATTTCTTTTGGTTGGAACACTCTGCTCAGAGACCTGTAAGGCTTGTCCCCTTCAGATCTTTGTTGAAATGTCACTTTTTTAGGGACCACTGCTGGCTGGTATACTGAACAGGCATTGGCCCCCTATACCTACCTCACTCTTTTTGATAGCACTCACCACCAGACATTGGATGTTACCTGCACTAGGTAGAGCAGCAGGACAGTGCCCTGTTTGTTCACTGGTACACTTCCAGCAAAGAGCCTGAGGAACAGTCTCAGTGTGATCCTACATCTCTTCTTACTCCTTTAAGCTTCCAGAAGCTCTTGGCTGGCCACTTTTATTCTATAGCAACAATGAGGACAGCTGCCTTGCTATGCTACTAGGTTCCAGGCTCTCCTGGCAGTCAGATGTGTGATGGATAGGTCAGCTGTGAAAATCCATGGGACCCTCATTTTGAGCTCAGCCTGAGTCGCTTGGTGGCTGCATGGAGCAGTGTCTGCTCCCTCACATCCCTAGGGACAAGCATAAAAGGAAAATCAGTTTCCAGAGGACGTAGGTTCCCAGGGAACAAGGAATTACTCGGAGTCTGTTTGTTTTAAGAGCCTAATCTAATACTAATAATCAACTAATACTGCCCTCCCTGGTTGCTGTGCCCTTCTACAATGAACACATGAATCCTTTTTTTTTTTTTTTTAATTTTTTAAAATTATTTTATTTTATTTATTTCTTGTTTCGGAACCTTTGTTTGTTTATTCACTCATTTCTATGGCCGGCTCAGCCTGCCCTGAGGGCAGGGATGGCACAGCATGTGGTGCCGGATATCGAACCGTGGTCCCTGAAGCCGCCCAAGCTTTCCCAAACAGGCGCTTTAGACCACTGAGCCATCCCACCAGGCCCCATGAATCCTTCTTTTTGACTGAGTTTTTAAACTTTATTTTTAAAGTTATGTTATTTTTATGAGTCAGGGTCTCATGAAGTAGCTCAAGCTGGCCTTGAAGTCACTATGGGACCCAGGCTGGCCTCAAAATGACAATCCTCTTGTCTCAGCCTCCTAGGCACTGAGATTACAGAGGTGCACTTCCATGCCTGGCTAAGACTGACATTTTTATTTATTTATTTTGTCTTTTTGAGACAGGGTCTCACTATGCAGTTGAGGCTGGCCTTGAGCTCACTTTTGTAGCCCAGGCTGGTCTCGAACTCGCATTGATCCTCCTGCCTCAGCCTCCCAAGTGCTGGGATTACAGGTGTGTGCCACCACACCCGGCTAGACTGACTTTAATGTATTAGAAACCTAGCATTTCAGTACAGCAGGCCTCCAGACACAAGAATACCAATGTCAACTTACTACACATTGTGAACTGCAATACCACCCTTAAAATTATTAAAAAGACACATACTGATTAGCAAACTACACATCCTGGTGCATTGGAAAACCAAGATGTTTCCAGGCTGGATGGTATACACTCTAATCCTACCTCCTAGGGAAACTAAAGCAGGATCTGGCTACCCCAGGCAACTGAACAAGACCCTTCCTCAAAATAACAAAAAGCGGGTGTCTGCTGACGTGGCTTGGTGGTAAAACGCTTGCTTCCCGTGCCTCACACAAGGTTGTGGGTTCTATTTCCAGCAACACTAAGTAAACAAATACAACAAAGAAAAAGAATAAAATCATCATGTTCTACACTATGAAAAAAAAATTTTTGTGGCAAAAAAAGGGAGGGGGGAAACATTTGAAAACAATCTCGATGAAGTAACTCCTTCCTATAACAGTGATGGCAAACCTTTTAGAATTTTCAATAACAACAAAACAGCCATCTGTGACATACATGTCATAGGTTTGCCACCACTGCCTATAACCTTTAGCAAATCTATAGCCTGTTACCAAGGCTTCATCCCATTCAACTGAAAGCAATACAACCTTGATTCCCAGCACGTGGAAGGAATACAAGTCCCCAAGGAGATGCTTAAAAGAAAATTTAACAAATGGCAGGTATCAGGGGCCCGGCGGGATGGCTCAGTGGTCTAAAGCGCCTGCTTGGGAAAGCTTGGGCAGCTTCAGGGACCGCAGTTCGATCCCCGGCACCACATGCTGCGCCAGCCCTGCCCTTGGGGCAGGCTAAGCCGGCCATGAAAATGAGTGAATAAACAAACAAAGATTCTGAAACAAGAAAAAAATAAATAAATAAAATTTTTTAAAAAATGACAGATATCAGAAAATTTCCTGGGTTGTGGAGATAGCTTGGAATTCTAAACACCTGCCTAGCAAGCACAAGGACCTGGGTTTGATCCCTGGTACCGCATGGCATGCTGGCCCCAAGCCAAGTCGGCCACTAAAACCAGGTGTGGTGGCATATAGCTGTAATCCCAGTGCTCAGGAGGCTGAGACAGGAAGATCATATAGTCCGAGCTGCATAGAGAGACCCTGTACCAAATAACTGATACTTAAAAAAAAAAATTCCCCAATCTGTCCAGCCAGGTGTTTGAATGGCACTTGCAAATGTTTGCATCCTATGGAGGTACAATTTTTTTCCAAATTAAAAGTTGATTAAAATCAAAGTTGCTTGGCTTCTTTAATCAATTCTTTCCTGAAGAAAGATACATATACAATGTAAAAAAATGAAATTCTATGATATAGTCTTCAAGACTGAAAAAAAAGTTAACTGCTTATTTGAGGCTATAGATCAGACCAGATGCTGAGCCAGCTGCTGTCTTTCAATGCATTCCTGCCAGCTTGAACCAGCAGATGCTTGGCTTGATACATGCATAGCTTTGTACCATGGATGTACATTCATGGCTGTCCATGGCACCTGATGGGAGAATCCTATACACACCATTGATGGTTCAGAGCCACCCAGTAACAAGATAAACATACAGATTATGGCCCCATCCTCAACATATTAAATGATGTGAGCACTCTGAGAGGTGGTGGTAGGAAGGGCTGTGAGTTCAAGCCTAGTTTGGGCAGTGACTCAAGAGATTTGTCTCAAAATAAAAGAGGGGTTTAGGAATCAGTGCAGAAGCCCTGGGTTTAATGCCTAGTACACAAAATTTAAATTTTTAAACAAAATTATGCAATTTTTCTACCCAAATCAGGTTCCAGCCACTCACCAAGTTTTGATCCACTGCTGTCTGCCCTCTACTACTTCCAGGACGAGGGCACCTTGGCCCAGCATGGGCAACGGACGGTACCAATTTTCCAAGGATCCCATGCTTTGGGGCTGCAAATAGGCAGTCGTGGAGTGTGGGTCTTGCTGACAGATTTAGCATAAGACAGAACCCCAAATATGTCCTTGAATCCCTCCAACCTTGCAAGCATATCTCAAAGTTAAGAATGCAGTGCCTTCAAGCTTATAATACAGCTGCAAGTGCAAAGCTGAGGCAGTGAATATGCACAAAATGAACAAGGCCATGCCTCAGTTACTCTTCTCTCCTTACTGAGAGAAATACGCGGCACTCAAAATGAGGAAAGGAAAGGTTTATTTAGCTCATAGCTACTGGAGGTTTTGGTCCATACTTAGCTGGCTTCAAGGCAGAGTGGCTCACAGCAGAGAACACCTTCCATGGTGGCAGCAAAGAGCAAGAGAGAAGTGGACGAGTAACAGCAGCTCAGGCAGCTACCTTCTCTTTCCTCCTTACACTGAAATGTAAATTATCTGCCCCAGGGCAGGTGTAGCACCCACACCCACAATAATCAATCACAAACTCCAGAAGCCACCCCTGACTCAAGAGGCTTTGGAGGGACAAATATACACAAACCGTAAGAGGCTGGATTTTCTTTAATAGAAAAATTCACCATCTCAGCCATTTTAAAGTATAATACAGTGGCTTCTAGCATCATCCCACCACCAGTCACCCCTGGCAATCATGCAATAGCACCGGACAGTTATGGATGCTTCGAATTGCTTCTTGCTCAGCGCTGGATGCTTGCTGCCACAGGTGTTTGCAGCTCATGTACACAATAGATAATACCCAGAGCTTCAGTAGGAATACGTGTCTTGCCCTTGCTGGGCCACTCTGGCCCCTTCCATAACTTGGCTTCAGCTCTGTGAGCAAAAGCACCTGCCAGTTTCTGCTCTCTTCTGGAACTCTACCTTCAGTGGCACACATTACACAGACCCTATGGCCCTGGAGGCTCTAGTACAGCGGTCAATGTTGTTTTAAGCCGCAAAGTTATGAAGAGCACCAGGGAAATGACACAATGGAAGATGCACATTCTTAAACTCTTCAGAGTGGCCAGCACATGGTCTGCACTGTGGGAGAGTCACTAGCGATATGGCCTCTGTTCAGGACAGCTCTTCTTGGCTGCCAGTCACCTTTGAGAGCTTGAAATCACGTAAGACAAATAGCAGTGGAAAGTTGGCAGGGACTTGGGCTACTCAAACCACAACTAGGAAACCATTCTTGAGACACCAAGGAATCTTGAGTCCTGGCATTTTTTTTCTTTTGCGGGACCAAGGTTCGAACTCATGACCTTGCACTTGCCAGGCAGGCACTTAGGCCACAGAGCTATCTCCTCAGCCCCCTGACATACTTCTGACAATGTTGAAGACTGGCATTTTTCACAGGTCAAAACTCTGGGACTGCTGGGCGTGGTGGTGCACACCTGTAATCCCAGCACTCGGGAGGCTGAGGCAGGAGGATCGGTGCAAGTTCGAGACCAGCCTGGGCTACAAAAGTGAGCTCAAGGCCAGCCTCAACTGCATAGTGAGACCCTGTTTCAAAAAGACAAAAAAAAAAAAAAATTCTGGGACTAAGTCCCTGAAGCATAAGTATCTCTCAGAAACACAGTAGGTGTCTGTGGATCACAAAGCCATGTGGGGCTGTGCCTCGAAATTTGTAGATTAGGAAGGACACAGGCCTGTCAGTTGTTGAAGCTGGTGATGGGCACACCAGACTCTCTTCATGCACATGTACAACTTGAAAGTATCTTTTCATTTTTTGGCAGTGCTGAGGAGGGAACCCTAGGGCCTCACACCAGACTACATCCCCAACCCTAGAAGTTATTTCTTAGAGCTTTAAAAAAAAAAAAAAAAAAAGAAGCTGGGTGTGGTGGCACATGCCTGTAATCCAAGCACTGGGGAGGCTGAGGCAGGTGGATCATTCCAAGTTCAAGACCAGCCTGGGCTACTGAGGTGGTTGACACATTGTGTCAACTTGAGATGTTGGAAGCTTGGCTAGATAGATCAGCTTGGTCCTGGGGGAAGGGGCCCCACCCTAGGTAAGGCCCACCCTACAGTGACTCAGCCCAAAATGTCATGCCACTTCTGAGGAGCTTGGTCTTTGCAGCTGCTTCCCTTCCCTTTACTCAGCACTGTTTTCTGCTGCCATGAACTGCTGCTGTCTGCCATGTGCCACTCTGCCTTGGAGCCAACTGAGTATACACTGAAACCTCCACAAACTGTGAGCTGAGCTAAACCTTTCCTTTCTTAATTTTGGGTGTCAGTATTTTGTTCCAGCAATGAAAGAAAAGTAACCAAGACAGCTACAAAACCACAAGGCCAGCCTAAACTGCACAGTGAGACTGTCTCAAAAAAAGAAAAAAAGGGTGGGGGGAATGAAGGAGAGTCCCTGGCCAAGGTCCTTCTCTATCAGGGATGGATGGGGTGATCCTCCCTACAAGAGTTGAAGACAGCTTTTGAGGTCACCTGTACTTCAGGCAAAAAGGGAGGCTACAGCTTTCATAAGCATTTTCTAAATAAGCTGCTGACAAGACCTTTATACCAAATGCTGGTCCACACTGGGATTTAGCAGTTTTTTTAACTTGTTACGTAGAACAAGAAAAACAGCAATGGCTAACATGTAAGAAAGTACTACAATAGAAATTTTCAATAAAGGAGCAAGAAGTCTTCAGATCAAAGGCTTCAAATCAGTTGAGGCTCAGTTGAGGCTTTTGTCTCTGCTGCTGAAGACCAAGCCAGGGCTTCCAGCTTACTAGGCAAGCATCCTAACACTGAACTAAATAAATCCCCAGCCCCTAAAACTTTCTGGTTTTTTTTTTTTGTTTTTTTTTTTTGAGGGGGGGGCACATGTATTGAAGATCAAGCTCAGGACCTTGTGCCTGCCAGGCAGACACACTGCTGAACTATATTCCCAGCCCTGCAAATCAGAAAAGAAAACTTCCACTTGTGTGAGGTTCATAGACAGACTAATGTCTGCAGGACAGAGTACAGGTCAGGAATAACTGCTTTCAAATAAAAGATAACTACCTTCTCTGCTCTCTTTGCTTTTCTGAGCCTCATGGCTTCAAGTTCACCAAACATGGCCAATGGCATAACCAAGTTGTACAGAGTAGGTTTCATGATTATGTCATTATGCTCACAGTAACATATTTACAACTTAGATTTACTAAAAATAAGGTGCTATTTTTTCATAATCACATACACAGAAGTTAACACCAAAGCATTATCATTCCAGAACACAGACCAAACCTTAAATGATTCCCCTTGAGGAACCCCATAGATCCAGTCCCTCAAGAATGCCCAAGATACATGACAACATCAACCTACTACATTGTTCTCATGCTTCTAACAGTGAAGAAGCAACCCACAAGCTGGCTGGTCCTGATAAAGCTACACACATTTATAATTCTAGTAAGCTTTAAGGTACAGCAAACCATCAATTCTTTCCTAAAAGTCACAAAATATTTGAACAACCCAAATGTCCACTGACAACTAGTAAGCATAACTGAAGTGCAGTACTTACACCCACAGTGAAACACAACACACCTATAAACAGGAGCCGAGGGCTGGCATATGTATGCTATGACATGATGAGCTTGAAAACACTGATATAAAAGCAGCTATCCTAAGAGGTCACACTATCCACAATCCACGCATATAAAAGGTCCAGAGCAGGCACACCCACTACGACAGGGACAGATGGCAGGTGCCTGGGATGAGAAGGACTGAGGTCACTGCTGACAGGCACAGGGTTTCCATCTGAGGTGAAATGTCAGGAACACAGTGGTGGATTGTACAACACAGTGAAGGTACCTAAGGTCACTGACTATGTCCTTCAACCATTTTGAGAGCTTGTCTGGAGGTTCTAGCAGAGAAGCATAGCTACTCACACACCCTTGACCAAGGAAATGGTCCATCTCGATCAGGGGTGGTTGTCCTCTTCAACCATGCAGGCAGCTTCAAAAGGAACATACATGGAACAGTGAGGGAGAAAAGTGTGTCCTTAAAGCAGCCCCATCTGCTGAATGAATCCTGGAAACAAAATGGTGTGGCAGATGTCACAGCCAGATTCCCCTCACACCCAAAAGTATTATTTTGTGTGTTTTGCACACTTGTGAATAGCACCTGATCTATGGCTGTCCCAGCACTGAGCTCTGCACATTCCCCCAGGAGAGGCACTGAGACTTCCCTCTTGACCTTGTTAGAAAAGAAACTTACTGAACCCTAGACCCACCTCAGGCACCATTACCCCCAATACACCAACAGTGGGGAGCCAGGGCTTGGTACACACTACCATGGGTCAGCACAGCTGTTTCCCAAGTACTAACACCGCATGAGAAGGAGACAGCTGGTCAGTAGGTGGCTGTCCCTGCCCTGCATTTGGTGTTCCTTCCTGGAAGGAGCATTAGACTTCAGTACTGCTACCAGCCTCCATCCCCTCCATATCAGGCAGCAAGTCCATGGGCTCCAAAATCCTTCCTAATTCACCTGTTCCTCTGCAGGGACCCTGGCCAACAGTGCACAGCTTCTACCTATGATCCCCCTTCCTCGCACTGTCAGACTCCTACACTGCCCACAGGGGGAGCAGGTGGCAAAACTGACAGTCGACCTGGGCAGAGACTTTTCGTTCCTCAAAGCCACACAGCAATGGAAGGTTGAGGGCAGGTCATGGGTCAGTGAGCCTTTCCTGCAGCAGCTCTGGCCAAAAAACCTGCCACATCCTGGCCTGTGGGAGGTTATGCCTCTGTGGTTTGCATCCCTTAGTGTGCCTGCCTGGAAAGGTCCTGACCAACAAAGAGAGGACAGAAGCAACTGGGAGAGATGTCTGCCTGATTATTATTCTCTAACTCTCTAGTTGCTTCAAAGTGACAAAAGGTCACCTGCTGGCTCACTGAATGGTGTACAGGCAGCCCTGGGGTGAATGGGCTCTGCATTGCCCGCCTGGTCAGCCAACATCTGAAGGCCCTGAGGGTATGGCACCACAGCCTTGCTTGGCTACTCTGCTCTTCCCTTAGCACATGAAGCCCTCCCTATGCCCCATAGTCCTGAGCCTAATGCCCACCAAACCCCAATACTCTGTGTGCTGAGATGAAAGGAGGTATCCAGGGCCTATAACCCCACTCCAGGGCCACTATGTAATAAAAACAAAGACACAGCAGTCATGTACAACATGAGACGAGGTGGAGTAAAACTCAGCTGCAAGCCAACTGCTAGCTGACTAGGAAGAAAAGTAGATCCTTAGCTATTGGCCAAGGTTTCATAAGAAGTCCATCTTAAGCAGGTCACAGGAAGAAGAAACTTCCATAAACAGAAAAGGGGCCAAGGATGGGCAACAAAACCAAGAAGCCATGTGGCAAAATATCCTGTGTCATGAGGCCCTAGTGTGTCATTGGCTCAGGGTCAAAGAGTCAGCAACCTCTTAGGCCCTCCATGGAATGTGGCCACAGCAAGATGACACAGCTGCCCTTCCCACTGGTCATCCCATGCCTCTTCCTCCCTCTTGGGCTTCTGCTTCTAGAGGCTCTCAAGGTGACACATTATGGCCTCGTTCCCCAACTACTGCCCTGCATGTGCTTTGGTACCAGAATATAAGGCTTCCCGTACTGACCTGTGTGCCACTGCCCCCACCTGATCACAAACTCCCTGAAAGCAGGAATAATAGTTTGCTCTGGTCACTGCTTTCTTTATAATACCTGGAATAGGATCCTGCAGAGCAGTTGCTCAATACAGCAAAAGGAGGTAGGAACAGAGGGGCCTGCAAGAAAGACAGAGACTGCAAAGAAAAGTGTGAGCACAGAGGACCACAGGAAGGACACAGAGGAACCAATGCCAGAAACATGGTGGGTTTCTGCCTTCTCGCTGTAAGCACGAACAACTCTCTAGCAACAAAGCCAACACTCAAGAGAGCGGAGAAGCCAAGCACACACTTTCTTTATGGGGATCGACCACTCACCAATGTTTTACTTGAAGCAAATGAGAACCCACTGGCAAAAGCACATAAAAGCATCCAAGGCCAAGTGTGGTGATGCCGACCTGTAAACTTGAACCCAGCCTGGGGAACTCAGGAAGAACTTGCAACTTAGCAAGATCCTGTTTCACAATTTAAATATCGCTGGGATA
>PVJA010020601.1:0-36766 GCA_004027025.1 Myocastor coypus | reverse complement strand
GCACCAATCCTCCTGCCTCAGCCTCCCGGGTGCTGGGATTACAGGCGTGAGCCACCACACCCGGCTCTTTTTAAATTTTGATACAAGGCTTTGCTAATTTTCTCAGGCTGGGCTTGCATTCTCAATCTTTCCTTAACCTCCCAGGATGCTGGGATTATAGGCAGGGGCCACTAGGCCTAGTTGATGGATCATCTCTTACAGCATGAGGAACTGCAAGAAAGATGTCTCAGGAAAAAAATGCAGGGAAGCTTGACGATGGATTTGCATATTTTTCTGATTACTTCCATGTCTCAGTGAAATAAGAGCCGGGGGGGTGGAGGGAGGGGGAGAGAGAGAGAGAGAGAGAGAGAGAGCAGGCAACATGACAAGGAGCCATCTCCAAGTATGAGAAAATACTCTCCTGAGGAAATGCAGCAGAATTTCAGCATTTAAGGACCCTCCCCTCTAAGGTTATGGTCCTGAAGAGAAAGGTGAGCAGATGATGGCTCAGCCACACTCTGTGTGCCAAGAGAGGCAGACTTGTGTTCTGAAGAAACAAGGGCAAGGAAGCAGAAGAGGACAGACGCGGCACAGTGTGACTGCCAGGACGGTCCAATAAATGACAGGAGTGGAAACAGCGTAGACATCTGAACTACTACCACGCTCAGGCATTCAAGAGACCAGGCCTCGAGATGCGATGATCAAAGTAAGTGCTTGACATGAAAATGTGGAAGATGGGCAGTATCAGAATTGTCCCGGACTAGAGAATAACCTTGCAGCAGTGCCCAAAGCAGGCAAAGTAGGGCAAGGGTGAAGGTGTGGGGTGTTAGATGGATTATGTGGACAATGGCTCAACTGGAAACAATACCAGAGGACTGAGCAGAGAAAGAGTACAAAGACTGGTGCTCAGTAGTTCCATAATACTGTCAGCTATCTGTGGCTGTGAGTGCCAGGAAGGTCCACAGAAGCAATATCAAACAGTATGTACTGCTCCAGGGCTTGGACTGAGGAAGGAGAAAAACAGCAGCCTGGATGCCACAAAGGGAAGCCATTTGCAGCTCTCACAAGGGACAACAGAGGAAAAAAGGGACAAATGCTACATTGGACTGTCCCTGACAGGACAAGGACTATGTGTTAGAATCCTTTGAAGGTTTTCAGAACCACAGATGTCCAAACCTGTACCTACAGACCCTGCACCCTGGTCCCAGCAAGGACAGACTCCAGAGCCTGTGCTCAGAGACCTGCCCCCGTGCCTCCATATTAGTAGGGAGCAGACCAGCTTTGTGGGGCACATCTCACCCACAGGGTCATTACAGACTACTTCATTATGCATCATGTCTCCTGCATTTTTGGAATTACATGTGTAAGTGGGTTATACCATCTATCAATTTAATGTTCTACTAGCAAAGGGGTTACAGAAGATTCACAACAGGGTTATTTTTAGTGTGTGTGTGGAACCAAGGATCAAACCCAGGACCTTGCACTTGCCAGGCAGGCATGTGTGCCCCTGAGCTACCTCCCCAACGCCTAACAGGGGTTTTGAGGGCAAGAACCAGTGCTATCAGGACAGTGCTCAAGGGGCACAGTGCAGGTTTTGGGATCTGTGTCCAGCCAGGAGACACTCAGGGCAGGGTGATGGAAGTCATCTGGCCAGACAAGGACTTGGACATACCGAGGTTCACTCTGGTGGCACGACAGTAGACTATGGGTTGAGCAGTTCTGAACAGATACACACCATTATGAGGCAGCAGAAGAGGTTCCTATGGGGGCTACCAGGCACCAGATGGCAGCAGAGGACAGGTGGCGAGGGGCCAGGTCACAGGGGATGCGCTAGGCTCAAGCCCCTCAGAAACAGCAGCTCTGGCAAGATTTGGTTTAGGGCCAGGTGTCCCAGCCTGTTTCCTTTGTGACGTGCACCGAGACCCCACACACACGGCCCTTCCTCATTTCCTGCTATGACCAGGCCCCAAGCATAGTCCTTCAGTCTTTCAGACCACCCTCCCTGCCCTGAATGCTGCTGCTTGCTTCAGCCCTCCTGCAGCTGAGTCCCCACCCCTCCCATCCCATGCCTCTGCCCCTCCTGTCTGCCACTCCATCTGGGCAGTATGGAGGGGAGACGCCCACACTGCTAAAGGGTAGACACTGGGCTACAGCTTCAAGGCCTGGTATGACTAGAGCTCTGGCTTTGGATTTCGCTCCACCACCCCATTTCATGCAATGCACAGGACCCCTCTCTTGGGTTTACCACACGTGGGCTTCATTCCTACTCACCTAAACTTGTTTGCTCACTATTTTTGTGGCTGACCTAAGCCTAGCACTGCTTGGCACCCAGTAGATATGCCTGGCCCCAGCTTACTTGCTAGGTCCTGATGGACAGGATAGGCCTGCCCCTGGGCAAGGTGCCACATGCTAAGGCATAAAAGCCTTGTGTCTGCCTAGGTAGCTTCTGAGACTGCCACCATGAAGAGAAGCAGTGTTCTCCTGCTAGTGGCCCTCACTGTGCTCTCTACCTGTGGTAAGTCTGGGCCAGGTTTTCAGCACATTCAGGGGCAAGGTCCTGGGATAGAATGGATACCACCTACCTCCTTGACAGATCACCCATAGAAGAGCACAGACGATGCTAACTCCAATCTCAAACCAGGCCCACTTAGCCCAAGATCACCCATGCCAGCCCAATCCAGCATGACCTCAACTCTGAGCCCTACCTCAGTCTAGTTTAACAACAGGGAAGGAAATAAACCCTTACCAGAGCTCAACCTTCCTTCCCTGGTAAGACCAGGAACACAGAGTAGAAATTGAATGGTGAGATTAGGGGTGTAAGGGAAAGGGTCTGTGGCACGTGGGGCTGCACTGTCATGGAGGAGGATGTGCTGAGGACCACAGAGCTCAGAGGCCCAGGGGGGGCCCTGTCTTGGTGTCATCTCCCCTTACAACGCAGGACTGGCCAAAGGGGAAGACAACAGTGAATTCTTCATGGAGTTCCTGCAAGTGCTGCTGGTTGGAAGCCCGGAGGAGCTCTATGAGGGGCCACTGGGCAAGTACAACGTCAATCAGAATGCTAAGGAGGCACTCACAGAGCTCAAATCCTGCATTGATGGTCTGCAGCCCATCCACAAGGCGGAGCTGGTCCAGTTGCTGGTACTGGGGCCCAGGGAACCCCTTCCTTCAAGCTTAAAGTCCTTCTAGGATCTACCCAACACATAGGCCCCTGGTCATCAGTCTAAGGCAGCATACCACAGCCCAACCCCCAAGGGTCTAAGGTAGATACCCTAGACCTCTCTACCCACAGAGAAGCTCCCGGGCTCCCGCAGTATGTTTCCTGCCCAGTTGTTCCTACACAAGTATGTGTACACACAGGTGCACACATGCGTGCACGCACATGCCTCCCAGCTGTTGGGGGGTATGATACAATGGGTCTGCATCCATCTCAGAAGGGGCCCTGGCTATCTGCCTCAGGGAGCAGTGGTTCACTGGGCCCACACATACCTGCCTTCCAGGAGCAAGTGCTGGGCAATGAGGATGATGCCTGAGTGGACCTCAGACACAGCTCCTGACATCACAGGACCAGATACACCAGAAGCCCTGGATGTGCTGCCTATGGCTGCTTCCTAACAAGTAAACTGATTCTCAAACTGTTAGATCAATAAAGCCTCCTTCAGCCCAGTCATCGGCTTTTATTTCTCCCCTAACGGGGACACACAAAATGCTACCTACAGTACAGTGGGGCATACAGACTCAGATATCTGCTGACCCCAATAAACACCATGTAGCTGGGGATGGAGCACCAGAGCCAGGGAGGCACGAGGGAGGAGGTCCGGGTGGCAGAACCAGGGGGAGCACAGCTCAGAAAAAGATGTCCAGGGGAAGGGCCTGCCAAATAACTCAGCAGATTACAGTGCCTGCAAGCAGGCACAGGGGCCAGGATTTTAATCCCCAGGCCTGCTGTGTAGGTCCTGCCTCCAGGGGGCGCACTAAGATGGCAACTGAGATTGGGCATGGTGGCACGCACCAGTAATCCCAGTTCTTGAGAGACTACAAACTGGCAGATCACTATGGGTCTGAGCTAATAGTGAGACCCTGAACACCTTGTAGACCCTTCCCTGAAATACAAAAATAGAAAAATGTCCAGGGGAAGAACACCCCCACAGCCCATCCAATCTAGGATGCTGTTTGAAAGCTGGTGGGCGACTTGGGAGTACAGCTGTGCATGGCAAAAATGTGACAATATAGGCAGCAAATACATAGGAATATGGGGCTTTAAGAAGAATCTCTCCCTAAAGTTACCCATGGACAGAAGCCTCAAGTGCAGTCTGAGCCCAAGAAGGTGCTGATAATATCAAGCAGAGAGCACCCGAGAACACCACAGTGAAGTGGGCCAGTGGGTCTAAGAAGGTCAGCAGGAGCAGCCTCCCCACCTGGCTCTTGCTCAATGACTCCAGACCCAGGATCTCTGACAGCAAGGCTTCCCTTGCCTCAGTCTTCCCATGTCAGGGATTCTGATGGAGCAGGGCTGACTGATCACCACACCTGCTCCTGGGCTACCCTGGGCTTGAAGTAGCCCTCCCAGTATACCTCCCTCGTCTCAGACACCCCAAAGAACACAGGATCTGTTGAGAGGAGAGTCTGCGGGGAAGAGGCAGCGGTGCCTGGAGAGGGCGGTGTCTCTGACCAGGTGGGTCCCTGGGAAGGGTGGGGCCTGGGAAGGAAGGGGGGGGCCTGGGAAGGAAGGGTGGGGCCTGGGAAGGAAGGGTGGGGCCTGGGAAGGGCCCCAGAGCCATTGTCTCCATCACACTCACTGCCATATAGAACTCTCCATCCCACAAAGCCACATTCTAGAGCTCAGGGACCCTTCCCCAAATTTCAAAGTTCCCAGGGAGAAAGGACTCCTTTCTCTCTGTGTTCTTTTCTCAGGGGCTGATTGGTACTGAGACCAGGGGAAGGCTGCCACCTGCAAGGAGGCTGGGTGGTAGGCCCCTCTGAACTGCCCCACTCCAAAGAGGTAAGGTCGTCAGGCCCCTACCCAACCATAGCACAGCTCCACCTCAGATCCTTATGTAGTGATGAGCAGAGTTTTCCATAGAAATAGCCTGCTCAGGCCTCCTGAGAGCCAAGAGGATGGCCAGTCACTAGCCAGAGAGACCACAGACAGGGCCTGGATCCACTCACTTTGGAGCTGGGGAGGGATGAGCCCAACCCCCCAAGAAGAAAATTCCCACTGCCCCTAACTGCCTGAGAGCCCTGTAGATGCTTCAGGCTGCAGCTCTGTCCCCTCCATATCAACAGGACCAGGCTGGGGCTGTGGGGGCAGGGATAAGAAAAGCCAAGACTTCTAGAGTGGTCACTCTTGTCCACAGACAGAGCCAGCCATGACGGAAGAGGTGTGGGTGGGCACCTGGAGGCCCCATAGGCCCCGGGGTCCCATCATGGCCCTCTACAGCAGCCCTGGTCCCAAGTACCTGATTCCACCCACCACAGGTCAGAACTAAGGGCCTGTGGGACTGCATGGGAGTGAAAACACCAGCCTGGGGTGGGTCCGGGTGGTCTGGGTGATCTGGGGCATATCTGGGGTGATATCCCAGATATTCCATCCCAGACTGCTAGTTGGGGCAAAGCAGTACCTGGATCCAGGCTGCTCAGAGCCACCGTTATCAACAGGCTTTGTGAAGCACACACCCACCAAGCTGCGTGCTCCAGCCTATAGCTTTCGTGGAGCCCCCATGCTCCTGGCAGAGAATTGCTCCCCAGGACCCCGCTACAGTGTAAACCCCAAGATATTAAGGACCGGCAAGGACCTTGGCCCTGCCTACTCCATCCTGGGGCGCTGCCACACCAAGACCATACGGACCCCTGGCCCGGGTGAGAGCCATCATGCTCCCAGCCCAGGGAAGAGGGGCTGTCCCTGCACCACCCCCACTGTCCGTTCCTGGGCGCCACTGTGTGTCCTACTATGTGCTTTGCCTATCCCCTTTCTACTCTCAGAGCACCATTAGGCCTCAATCCACACTGTCTGCTCCAAAACAGCCCCTGTCCCCCAGGCCCAAAGCCAGGTTGCTACCTGGACATTCATGACCAAATGCCTACTCACTGCCTGTGCTGGGGCCCAGAGCCTTGTGCCTAGACAGTCAGGATACTAATTGGGGGCAGGAGGTGTTGCACCCTCATTCTTGTACCTTTTCTTTCTGCCACAGGTGATTACTTTCCAGAGAAATCTACCAAGCATGTGTTCGACTCAGCACCCAGCCACTCCATCTCTGCCCGGACTAAGACCTTCCGGTTAGACAGCACTCCAGGTCTGCAGCAGCCCACGGTCACCTGGACAACTGGTGTTTGGGTCCCCCAGGGGTAGGTGAGGAGCAGCTGGATGGCAGGTGGAAGTTCCTCTGAGCGTGGGCCTGAAGCTCCTATCTGCCCTACAGGCCCTGCTGCATACATGCTGCCAGTGGTGATGGGACCACACACTGTGGGTAAGGCATCCCAGCCCTCCTTTTCCATCAAGGGCCGCAGCAAGCGGGGCAACTTCAGTGACGACCTGCACAAGGCAAGGGTTACTCTGCCTCAGACAGGGCACAGTCCCTAAATCCTAAGACTCCCAGCCCACCACTGTGCTCCTGGAGCACCTTGCAACCTGTGCCCTCTGAATGTCTGGGGAGGAGCCAGGAGATCAGCAAGAGAGACAGTACTAGAGCTCAGAACAAGCACAGGAATATATAAAACCTACTTAGAGGGTACAAAACACTTTTTAAATGCTTCAGGACAAGAGGAAGAAGCAAAACTAGGCCCTGGGAAATCTAGGGGAGGAAAGTTCCTGCTGTTTAATAGGCAGTGCAAAGGCCCTGGGACACAAGACAGCAACAACATGCAGTGCTCTGGCCTACTGCCAGCTCCAGGACACAACCCTCAAGCAAGAACAGCGCCTCAACTAAGGGGCCTCATACACATGCTCATAGGACTGGCACGCACTAGTAGTATCATTGCCCCAGTAAGGTTGAAATCTAGGGATGACACTCCAGTGGTGCCACCCCATGGAGACAGCCATCTCAGAGCTCCTCCTGGGCTCAGGATCTGAAACTGTCCCTGCCCTTAGCACTCTGGGATTATATGCCATGGGCAAGGTAAATCTGTGCCAACTTCACCTCCCAGACCCCAGGTCCTGCAGCATACCGCCAGACAGATGTGCAGGTGACCAAGTTCAAGGCTCCACAGTACACCATGGCTGCCAGGGTGGAGCCTCCAGGGGACAAAACTCTCAAGCCAGGACCAGGAGCCCACAGCCCTGAGAAGGTCTGGGAACAGCATCTGAGGGGTTAGGGGACTCTGGGACATGGCCCAAGGGGTCAGGAGGGAAAGGGATACACTCTTTTGGGACCTCAAGATGGTACCCCACCCCAAGAGCAACACATCAGGCACAAAGAACCAAAGCCACCCTTCACACCTGGCAGCAGGCTGCTGCTGAGTGTTGGTTCAAGGGGTCAGTGTCCAAGTCCAAGCCACTGCCAAAAGCCCTCTTCACAGCCTTTCCTCTCCCAGGTGACCCTGCACAAGCCCTGTGCCCCCACTGTCACTTTCGGCATCAAACACTCTGACTACATGACACCCCTGATTGTTGACATGGAATAGCTCCGGCCCTGCAGCCTACAGCCTGGATCCATCTCATGCCTCCACAACTCCCAGGGCCAACGCCAGGTGGGATGGCTCCTTCTGAGCATAGCCACAGCCAAGGGACCGCACAGGACAGAGCATGTTTGTTTGAACAGTTGTGTCATTTCCTTTTTTGAGTTTTTTTTTCTATGCTATCTTCCCATTTGCTAATCTTGCTTCCTGTTGTGCCCAATTTCTTAATAAACCATGGATTTCAATTATAAGGGTTTGTCTTTCAAAGAACCAAGCTTATCTACAGCTTCCAGTGCAGGTCCCTGTGAGGCCTCAGCCCTGGCTTCTAGGTCTTCAAAAGGAGACCCCAACGTCCTGCTGCACACCTACAGTCCCTTACAGAACTAGGGTCCACATCCCCCCGCCTTGAATCTGGACCACCCTGGACAATGGGGTACAGAAGTGCTACTTACTGTCTGATGCTTTCCATGTCCCTCAGTGTGACGAAGTTTGATACATGTGAGCGGTTTTTGGTGACAGCCCACGTTCCTCTGCACCTAACACCTAATCATGGTAACTAGAGATAGCAATACCCACTAGACTGCCTCAATTTCTGGCAGTGACGATGAGACATGATAGACCACTGTTGCTGTCAAGTGACTAAGTTTTAGGGAAATCCATTAAAAAGGACTACTACAGGATGTGGGCAGGGATACTAGCCAACCTTAGCTGGGCCTGGGGGATTTGCACAGGTATACTAGGCCAACAGCCAGGCCTTAAGAGTCCCCTTGGCTCAAGAGGCCCATGCTAGGCAGGTGGCCTATAACACATGAGGGCTATATTACAGGTGTTGCCTCCTCTACTGTGACCAGCTCCACGATCATCAAACTTCAGGACTTGGATAGAGAAGGGCTCCACAGCAAGAGGTGGTAGGCCTATGGCTGTCCTGCCCAAGGCTGAGCCAAGGGAGCACCAAGTGGAGGACGAGGGATCCAGGAAGAAGTCAGAGGCACTACACAAGCTAAAATAAAAACTACCTCTCTCAAACCTAGAAAAAAAAAGACAGAAAATACACGATTCCTTCTTCACAAAGCTATTTATTCAACATTTTACGGCTGAGATGTTCCTCACTCTCACAACTGGGTCTTTTTCTGATTTATTACCGTGAGAGAGCAAGTTGGCCAAGCCCCATTTACCGAATAGGCCAGGTGTCAGGTATACGAGGCCAAGCTACAGCGCTGTGTTAGGGGCTGTGAGGAAGCTGGTTTGACCAGAGGTAGCAGAGCTGCCATATGCCTCCCCACCACCTTCCCACTCAGAGACACAAAGTTATTTGGGAAGGAATGACAACACACAGAACAAAGTCAGACAGAATCCTGAGGAAGGAATGAAGTAACCAAGACTGCACAGAAGTGGCAGAAGCTCACCAGCGGACTACATTCCTTAATTTTTTTTTGTTTTGTGAATTTAGGACAGGATCTACAGGGTGTACAGGGTCTCAGTATGCAGACCGGACTCATATGCCAGGCGTGGTGGCTCACGCCTGTAATCCCAGCACTCGGGAGGCTGAGGCAGGGGATCGGTGTGAGTTCGAGACCAGCCTGGGCTACAAAACTTAGCTCAAGGCCAGCCTCAACTGCACAGTGAGACCCTGTCTCAAAAAGGCAAAAAAAAAAAAAAGACAGACTGGACTCATAGTGATTCTCTCATTTTCAGCCTCCCAAGCGCTAGGACTACAGGCACATGTCACCACTCCCAGTCTCAACTGCCACCTCAGCACACCACAGGGGCAGGGCCAGCATAACAAGCCAGGGATCAAACCTCAGCTGCTGCGCACTGCCAAAGCAGGAACTTTAGTCCACTGTTCCTTAAGATTCTTTTTTTAATTTTTCTTTATTTGTTTTTTGTTTTGTTTTTGATTCTTGATATGACTACAAAGGTCTCCGAAATTGCTGGCCCTGCCAGCATCACAGTTCAGTTTGCATGAAGGTGGGACAGGCTAAGTAGGGAGGACAGGTATGTAGGGAGTGCTGTGTGCAGAGGATGGGAGGGTAGCTTAGAGCACCCTGACTGCAATGTAAGACGCTACAGGAGACAGGTGAAAGTGTGGTAAAAGGGCAAAAATTCTGCTACAAATGACATTGTGGATTCTCCAGACAGCCTTCAGCTTCATGATGGTCCTTTAGGGAAAAAAAACCTCTCCAATACTCTAATTTTCAAAGACCAGACTAGCTCTCCTGGGATTATATCTCTAGCACCAGAGATTGTGAATCCTGAGGGCATCCATTTCTGTTCCTAGACATTGCCCTGAGTCAGAAGATCAGCTCAGTATATCCAGCCAAGGCTGTGGTCCATGCTTTAACAGCAGGTACCCTTCCCTTCCTAGGGGTCTGGTTTTATCCAGGAATTGGAGGGCACAGGCCTTCCCCTAGGAATACTTGGCCACTATCAGAGCCCCTCTGCTCAGCAGTCTTGGCCAGGAATAACAGTCCAGGCTGAGTACCTACAGGTGAAGGAGCCAGTTTTATGGTCAGTCACTGTCCCCTGCTGTGGTAGTACAAGGCTCCTTAGGCAGGTCACAGCCGTATCCTCTTCCAAGAAGAGAGAGCCCAGAAGGGCCTTAAGACTTCAGAACCCTGAGAGCTGGGAAAAAGGGTTGTTGGCCATGTGAGTACATTCAGGACTCACAGCTACGCTGCTCAACACCTGGATGGTCGTGCACTGTAGCTCCAGCCTGGCCAGTGTCTCAATACCAAAGTGGAGATGGGGACTGAGCCTTGATTTCACAAGGGAAAAATGCCCTTCCACATGGGACTAGCCAACCTGATATGCTCATCAGACCGGAGGCTCCACCACACAGGAAGTAGATTCCTGAGCCAAGGTGGTGATTTTGAAGCATTATTTTTCAGGTGAATTCTCAGGTCAGCGTACCAGACGAGAAAGACCCTGGTAGCTTTGGCTTCCACTGTTTCATGTCCTTGCTCTTGACAACAGGTAGGAGAGGATGAAGAAGGCTACAAGCAGGCTCACAGCCATGCCACACAAAAGCTTCCGATTGTCTCGTCCAGACCGTGCCATCATGGAGAACCGCTTCACACTCCCCGTGAGCAGGCCGGTCACACTTGTGAAATCTGAATCCTGGGTGGGGGTAGCAGGATCACCAAGTGAACCATCTCAACTATCCCATCCCCCTCCAATTATTGGAGCAGATTACAGAGCCAGCAGCATGGGGTGGACCTGATGGTAGGTCCTGTACCCTTCAGACCCTTACCATACTGTCCAGGTACCGGTTCTGGTCTTCCGCATCTCTATCAATGTCCAGGGCCAGCTGCTGAGGACACAGAACAAAATTAGATTCAGGAAGACAATATAGCACTCATTCTCCACTCTGACAGCCATTCACTGTCCATTATTCTATGGTACACCATGCTGACAGCACAGGCTAGAAAGCTAAGCTGCCTGAAACCCCCCAGAATCTTCTCCCTATCCTCTCAGCCCCTTGGGGTGGAGGAGAAAAATGAAAAAGGAGCCACCACCGACCGATTTAAGCCTGGTAACCTTGGAGGCCAGGCTGTCAGCCATCCGCTTGTTCTCCAGGTCTAGAATCTCCTCCACAGCACCAGAGTTCTGAGCTATGAAAAGACAAAAGTTAAAGTTTCTTCCACCTATGAGTGAAACTGCAACCCTCTCACTCCAATCAAGTCTGGCCCAGTCACATTTCCCAGCACATGGACCATGCACTTGTGGGCCAGCAATGTAGCACTGTCCTGTGAGCAAAGGTCCTTCTTACAGACCCAGGTGAAGGTGGGAAAGGGCCCCCAGAGGCTCTGTGCAAACAGCCCCTTCTGATGCTGTGCCAAAACAGGGACTGACCCTAGGAATACTGAAAAGATGCAGGCACCTCTGTAGACATCATCTGTGGCTAAGGGACAGCTCTCTAAGAAAAAGAGAGAACACTGGGAAGGGTATAAGAAAGAGGATCTGGGAAGATGGCAGGAAGCCCCTTCATTACAAAGAAGGAATAACGCTCCCCAACAGCCCATGAAGAGCGCTGAACTTAGCCTCCTGTGATTCCCATGGTGCCTGCGAAAAGCTGACAGGAACAGGCCAGGTGAGCTGACTTCCCACGCATATCGTGGGGGTGAGAACCGCCGCTCCCAAATACAGTGCAAACTTGCACTGGCCCGACCACAGTAAGAACTGGCGATGTGGGAAAGAAAAAAAATAAATAAATAAACACGGCGATATGACCCACGGCAGCGATGCAACCATAGAAAACTCTGGCGCGTTCAAAACCCCAAGAACGGGTGCCAACGTCCTGCCAAAAGCTACATGCCGGTTCACTTCTTTCACACAACAAAGGGAAAGGTGCCCAGGCGACGGCTGCTTGGACTCCTGCCCACAGTACCCTCACCCGAGCGAGGTCCGGCCAGGCCCGAGGCTCCACCGAGCTCAACAACCCCAGGCAAACCACCTGCCGCCCTCCTGGCTTCAGTCCCAGCGTAATACGGTCACCTCGACCCGGAAAACCGGTCCGCCCCTCCAGAGGGTCGGCGGGGGACAGCCCGGCCCCGCTCTCGTGAGCTCACCCCGAGTCCAGTCCGCCATCGCAGTCAGCCAGCGCCCGCCGCCGGTTAGCGACGCCGCCACAGACGCCGCCGACGTGGCACGACAGCCGTGTGACTTCCGGCCCCGCCCCTTCTTCCGGGCCCGCTCTAGGCGGCTGAGGGTCGGCGCCCCTCGCAACGGAAGTGCGGTATTTTCGCCGCCTCGAGGCGAGGGGGGCGCGGGCGTCGGCTCCCGACGATGCCTTTTGTTTGGGCTGCGTTCTTCGCGCCGGGATGTGACTGTCAGCCAGAGCGCGCCGTCTGCGGGCGAGGGCGTGCCGGGACGCTCGGTGCTCTCGCGGCTGTAGCTGAGCAGGCCTGAAGTGGCGTGACTCGGGCCAGAAAACCTCTGGAAGGCGGGTACGGGTGCTCAGGAGGTTGTACGAAAAGGAGTGAAGAATGACGGGAAAATGAGGCTAAGACACACGAAACCAAAAGAGCCTTGAACAGTGCGCGCTCAGTAGCCAGTGGGCAGGCTGCAGGTACAGTCGCCGTCCCCAGGGGCCTTTTCCGGTTGCCCGGCTGTCTTCAGCACATGCTCTGAAGCAGCTCTCGTCAAAGGGCGCCGAAACCCGGCCGGCAGGGTTTCTCCTTGCACCCCGCAGCCTCCTAGTTATCTCTTTAAGTACTTTGCGCGCCACAGTCCGTCTTGTTTTTTCTGTAAACAAAGGCGGTGGCCGAGGCCTCTTGTCGGCCCGCCTTCCTAATGTTTCCCATGCAGCAAGCTTTCCACACTCAGCTGCCCTTCTAGCTGTACTGGGTATCAGGCAAGAGTGTCTCCTGCCGGGACAGAGGAGGAGCTGCTGCTCGGTCTCTGGGCGACTTTGGCCGTGAGGTTCGCTCATCACCGACTCAGCTTTGCGGCCTCGCCTATCCTTTCCGTCGCTCCACCTTAAGCAACAGCCCAGCTTGAATCCCCGCCCAGTGAGGCGCCCGGTCCCAGCATCCGTTGCGCGCAGACTCGCGGGGCGGCCAGGTTAGGGCGGGGCAGACAGGCTAACCAGCGAGAATTTTGCGGGCCAGACTTCTCGGCGCCAGTTCCCGGGGCCATGGAGCCCCGGGCTGTTGCGGATGCACTTGAGACTGGAGAGGAAGAAGTGACTGTGGAAGCTCTGAGAACATACAACCAGGAGGTGAGCGGAACTGGGAACCCATAGAGTTGAGGGAGGAGGCAGCATTTGGGTGAACTGTGGGCTGAAAGTGAGTATGGCGCAGGCTGTAAGGGAGCATCGTGGTCTGGTCCAAGATCTGCGGTGGGGTGGAGGACGAAAGCCCAGGGTGCTTCTCTTAGGGGGACCGCAGCGTGGGTGGCCACTGCCCAGACACCTGTTCAGAGGCAACAGACTGCCCCACCCCACCCCATCCCTCAAAAATCAAAGTCCCTAATTGCGTAAGGAAGACCTGAGCCCACTGTGTCTCTGCAGCACTCGGAGAGCTTTGCCTTTGATGATGCTCAGCAAGAAGACAGAAAGGTGGGTGCTAGACCCAAGGGTAATGGGGCAGGGAGGGCTGCCCCCAAAACAGGCCCTGGTGGAGTCACTGTCCTCCCTCCCCACAGAGACTTGCAAAGCTGCTGGCATCTGCCCTGGAACAGGGCTTGCCACTATCACACCGTGTCGTCTGGCTGCAGACTGTCCGAATCCTGTCCAGGGACCGTAGCTGCCTGGCTCCGTTCACCAGCCACCAGAGCCTGCACGCACTAGCCTCCTATGCTAACATATCTGCCTCTGAGGGGTCCCTCCCAGAAGCCCCTGATATGGGTGTCCTGCTGGAGTCCCTCAAATGCTTGTGCAACCTTGTTCTCAGCAGCCCTGTGGCACAGGCACTTGCTGCTGAAGCCCGTCTGGTGGTGAAGCTTACAGAGCGTGTCAGGCTATACGGCAAGAGGAATTTCCCCCATGAGGTGCAGTTCTTTGATCTGCGACTCCTCTTCTTGCTAACTGCACTACGCACTGATGTGCGCCAGCAGCTGTTTCAGGAGCTGCATGGTGTACACTTGTTGACTGATACACTGGAGCTGACACTAGGAGTAAGCCCTGAAGAGAGCCCCCCAGAAGTCCTTCCTCCCCAACAGACTGAGCGAGTCATGGAGATACTCAAAGTGCTCTTCAACATCACCTTTGACTCCATCAAGAGAGAAGTAGAGGAGGCAAGTTATGCCCTGAAACTAAAGGTGCAGCATCCTCACTTTAGCTGGGATACTTCATGGGTGTTTCTTCTAAAATACCTTTAGGTTTCTGAGTGTCAGACATGGAAATGAGTAGAATGTCCCAGGAGATACCTACTCCAGCAGAGGTCTTAAGGTTTCTGAAGGAGGTGGGGACCTAGTAGGAAAAGTGGGAGATGCTTAAGGAGGCTGTAGGATACTCTCCATTTGTGAAGCCATGTGTCACCAAGGTCTGGGATAACTTCATCCAAGGTGATCCACTAGTATCTTAATCTGGAAAGTACTTAGCACACTCATGAGATTTTTTGGAAAAATAGCAGTGACTGTCTTTAGGTCACACTGGTCAAACAGGTCAAGACCACCAGAGTAATCAAGGAAGCACAGTAACTGTTATACAGTCTTGGAATGCAGTGGTACAGATGAATAAACTCCGGCTCACAGGAATCCTTTTTGCTTTTGTCAGGAAGATGCTGCGCTTTACCAATACCTGGCGACCCTTTTGCGGCACTGTGTGATGATTGCTGCTGCTGGAGACCGCACAGAGGAATTTCATGGGTGAGAGTAGAGTGTGTTGTCCACGAAGGGACAAGCTAGAGCTCTAAATGATGGTCCTTAACTCTGACTGCAGACAAGAACCACTGGAGAGCCCAGACAGAACTATAGAGTTCACCTTTTTCAGGGGAGTTAGACATCAGTGTGTTTCCAGAGAGCCTCAAGTGCTTCCAAGACATGGCAAGGACAAGATCTCTGGACTTAGGAGCAAGTTGTGGGCATGGTATCATGGGGCAGTGTAGTGCCTTACCCCTGACTTGTGCCTAGACTTGGTGCTTCAGCCTAGGTAGTTGGAGCAGGTGGGTTTTCTTTGAAAGGTGCTGCCCCTAGGGATTCCATCACACACCTGAGTGGGAATATCTCTGAGACAGTCCCAATTCTTGTGTGTGGTCCTGTGTGCTGTTCTGAGTCCCCTCAGACCCTGGCTGACACCCTCAGCACTTGTGCTGAAGGATCAGCCCCATCAACACCCCTATGCATCTGTTCCCAGCCACACCGTGAATCTCCTAGGGAATTTGCCCCTCAAGTGCTTGGATGTCCTCCTCACCCTGGAGCTACAAGAAGGCTCTTTGGAGTTCATGGGAGTGAACATGGATGTCATCAGTGTCCTCCTTTCCTTCCTAGAGAAGCGCTTACATCAGGTAGGCAGCTATGCTCAATGATTCTGCACTGTTGGTACTGGCAAGTGCAGATCATCTTGGTGGTATGATTTGGGCAGTTTCTCCAGCTGCTCTGTGATCCAGCCAAGGGTCAACTAGATCACTGGAGCCTTCCTCTCTCAGAAGTATGTGGATATCCTGCATGCTTAAGGTCTCACTTCTACTGGTTATTAGAGGCAACAAGTTTCTAAGGGTCTGACAAAGTGCTTAACTTTTACCATTTCTCTTGTGTGGTCCTGGGAAGCCCCTGGTTTCTGCTTGTGATCCTCGGACACACAGTGTCCCTGTGTAATGACGGCCCCTGGTGACAAACATCAGCTATTCCTTAACATCTTAAGGAGTCTTCCAGGATCTTCAAACTAGAGCTTCCCTTTGACTTCTGCGGCTATGTCACAGGACATCTGGATGACTGAAGTTCTAACTAGTTCTTCCTGAGTTTGCAAATGTTGTTGAGCAGGAGAAAGCTACAGGTTGAAGTTCAATAGATTGCTGAGGAATCCTTGTTGCTAAGCAAAGGATGCTCACAGTCTGAGCGAGGCAGGAAGAATGGGCATTGGACACCATGGCTACGGCCACCTGAACCCCCTTGCTGTGGCTGTTGGTGTTGGATTCCAGAGAGATAATAGGGGAGACTGAAGAGGGTTGGAAACTGCTTGCCATCTCTGAGACATGGAGTAAAAATAGAGATTTTTGCTCTCATTTTCTGAAGACAGTGTGTGGCAGTGGTATACTGACAATCAGAGAACTTACATCTTGCTCCCATTCTTGGTTTATAGTTGAGGTAGCAATACTGAAAGCTAAGTATTTGCCCCAGGTCATAAAACTTCCAATAGGTTCATGAGTTAGGTCCTGTTCTCCCTTTAGAAGCCGACAAGACAGACCTGCTGCAGTAGGCTTCTTCACAACCCTTTGTGCCAGAACTAAAGGGTACATGTAGTCCCGCCACTGCTTCAATCTGAGACAGTGACAGAAGCTCCTCTGCAGACCCATAGGCTGAAGGAGAGTGTGGCTCCTGTGCTAAGCGTGTTGACTGAGTGTGCCCGCATGCACCGTCCAGCCAGGAAGTTCCTGAAGGCCCAGGTATTTGGCAGAGAGGGATTGTGGGTGGGGCCTAGTCACACACTGGATTGTTTCAAGCCCTGGCTGAAGGATAGCCTTGCTAGGTCCTGCCGCCCCTTCGGGATGTAAGGACTCGGCCCGAGGTGGGAGAACTACTTCGGAACAAGCTGGTGCGCCTCATGACACACCTGGACACAGATGTGAAGAGGGTAGCGGCAGAGTTCCTCTTTGTCCTGTGCTCCGAGAGTGGTGAGTGGAGCTAGCCTCAACCTAGCCTTTCCTGCCCACCTGCTCACACACTGACTTATACCCTGGCCCTCAGTGCCCCGGTTCATCAAGTACACAGGCTACGGGAATGCTGCTGGTCTTCTGGCTGCCCGAGGCCTCATGGCAGGGGTACGGACTGAGGGGCAGTACTCAGAGGATGAAGACACCGACACAGACGAGTACAAGGAAGCCAAGGCGAGGTGTGTGTCTCTCTGCCTTTGGGTTCCCCTCATTCGGTACCAAGCCTCACTCCCATGGCGGGCATACAGGGTGAGGAGTGGATAAGGACTTCCAGAACAGGAATTTGGTCCAGAGTGACATGTCCTGATCTCTAAGCCTAAAAAGCTTGGGTCCAGGATATCTGGATCTTTGGGAGAACCTCTGAGTAGCTGGCTAATGGCTCCTGAAAGAGTTCCCTGCAGCTGCCACGCTGTCCTCTACCGGGAGAATGGGCTTCTTGTCAGTGCAGGCCTGGATGGGAACACAGGGACTGCACACCTCCCAAGCCTCTCTTGCCCAGGAGTCACTAACACATTCTCTGTTCCTCCATGCTGGGAAGCAGCATCAACCCAGTGACTGGCAGGGTGGAGGAGAAGCCACCCAACCCTATGGAGGGCATGACAGAGGAGCAGAAGGAGCATGAGGCCATGAAGCTGGTGAACATGTTTGACAAGCTCTCCAGGTACGTGTGGTAAAGAAAGGCCTACAGCTGGGAGAAGGGAGGACATACCCACATCCTGTCTTACAAGCTGCAGAAGAGGTGACAGAAGGACTAAGTTGCTGGGCAGGCATCACTGGTGTTTGGAATTACATGTCCTGAAAGAAATACCCCAAGGGAGTTACAAAGAAGTCGGTATCGTACGCAATTTACAGTGGAGGAAGTCTGTACAAAGATAAACCCAAGCTTCCCCAGCAAGCGCTAGAGATGAAAAAGACCCCTGCCTGCCATCCTAGGCCTTCCTTGGCCCTACTGTGCCTTTCTTCTACAGGCACAGAGTCATCCAGCCCATGGGGATGAGTCCCCAGGGCCACCTTACATCCCTGCAAGATGCCATGTGTGAAACCATGGAAGGGCAGCTCTCCTCAGACCCAGATTCGGACCCTGACTGAGGATGGAGATTCCCCTGCTTCATCTTCAGCATTGGTGCTGCTTCCAGAGACGTTCTTGAGGCGGCAGCCTTGGGAAGCCCAGGCCTTCTCCAGCTTGAGTCCTTTCTCTCTGCCCTAAGTTCTGTTCATGATTTTCCTCTAATCCTATCTCTTACCTTGTGGGTGACAATAGAACTTGGCCCTCGCTTCTACAGATGAGGCTGGCTGAGTTGGGGAACATGTGATGTGAACCCATCTGGGGCTGGCACACTGCATTTCACAGGGAAGGGATGTGCTAAAATTTTAGCAGTCCACACACTGAACAGGGCTACTTGTCCCTCCACATTTCCCTTTGTCCTGCCTCAGCCACCAGTTGGAATGTTCACATACCATGTTCTCACTGATTGTGATGTCAGTTGAATGTCATTCTTCCCTACTGGTTTTGATTAAATATTTATATGAAGGAAAATGACCTTCTTGGGGCCAGCAAGATGGCTCAGTGGTCTAAAGCGCCTGCTTAGGCAAGCTTAGGCAACCGCAGGGACCATGGTTTGATCCCCAGCACCACATGCTGCACCAGCCCCACCCTCAGGACAAGAAAATGACCTTGAGACCATAAAATGAAACCTTGAGATTTCCAAGAGTCAAAGAATCATCCTAGAATAAAGTTTTGAGCAAGACTGTGTGAATAGGGGCCCGGCAGGATGGCTCAGTGGTCTAAAGCACCTGCAGGGACCCCGGTTTGATCCTTGGCACCACATGCTGTGCCGGCCCTGCCCTCAGGGTAGGCTGAGCTGGCCATAAAAATAAATAAAAAACAGGTTCTGAAACAAGAAAAACAAAGAAATTAAAAAAAAAAAAGACTGAATATATGTGTAAATAGTTGAGACATTAAGTAGAAAATAGAAACTGATTTCCCTTTCACAATTCAACACTTTTAGGTTATCATGCATTTTTTGTTGTCAGTGAAGAACAAGGTGATGAGACTCCCTTCTGTGGCACCTGTTGGTTAAGTGTCTCTGTTAGCTGTGGCCCCGTGCAGGCACTGCTTATAGACAGGTGCTTCCACACGATGCCATACACGCAGATATGAGTTCTGCCAGCACCAAGATTTTTCAGGGAGTGATACCTTCTGTGTGAAGGTATCACTAGGTACTAGGTCTGGTACCATTATAGAAGGAATGGGGACAAGATAGACTGAGAAGTGCTGGACAGAATATCTGGAGGAGTGCCAGACATGATGGTACATGCTTATAACCCGACCACTTAGGAAGCTGCAGACAGGAGGATCACTGAGTTCAAGGCCAGCCTGAGCTGTGTAGTAAACTCAAGGCTGGCCTGAACTACATAGCAAGAACCTGTCTCAAGGAATATCTAGAGCAGACAGGTGTGAACATTACAGGGTAAGGCCAGCGGATGTGACAGCCAGTGGAGGGGTAGGGAGTGTTCTGACAGAGCCACCTTGAGGGTGAATCCAAGGACAGATGTGCTCAGTTCTGACTGCTCCAAAAGGGGAGACCCACATTCCCTAAAGGTTCCACTTGGCATAGGCCTATCAATACCTATTTATTTGAGGAGACAAAAACAAGTGAATACCTATTTTTGATAAAATTATTTCACATGAGAATGAAGGATAAGAGTTTCTCTAAAAATAACCCAACTGTGGAGAACGTGCTAGGAAACACTAGTGCATCAAGTCCAACCTCAGGTCTTCTAACAAACACCAAGCTACTCTACAGACAGCTCAGGATTCCAGCTGTCTACTTAAGTCCTAGAGGGTCATCCTCAGAAGAAAATGCTTTACGTTGAGGGCAAAAGCTTCCTGCCCAACACATCCTGGTGCAGCCTCAGGCATCCATGCTACCTTAGGCTGCATGCTGCAGTCTGGCCACAATCTGAGTCTGCCCAGGCTGTCTTCAGAAATGGGATGTAAACTGGTGTAACTGTCTCCCTTGACAAGGTGCAATCACTCTTATCTGTCTCATCCATCCAGCTGTAACAGAAGAGAGAAAATAAGTTGGTTGGCACAACTTAGCCCTGAATCAAATATATACTTGAAAACAAAGTATTTCATGAAACGAACGTTTCTCCTTACAAACAAGTTAAGAGATTCCAGCAGGCCTTGCAGAAAAAGGTTAATCATTCCAAGGGATTTTAATTAGCCGGTCAGGATGTACTGCCTATATATTCAAAGACATTCACTGTTTAGAAAAGTCACCCCATGGATGGCAACTCTAGACTTCACACCTCCCATAAACAAGTGAAATCATGGAAAATGCAGGTTCCTGTGAAAATCATTAACACGTAGCTTCAGCAATCAGGTAGTTTTACAGTAGGTAGCATTATCAGTGGAAGCCTGGTTTTAAGGTCACAGATTAAGCACTGTCCACAGATTTCATAAGAATATATTACAATTGATGTTCTTGTCCCTTAGTTAGATATCCTAAGAAACCCAACCCTGTGCATTGTCTCCAGCTGTGCCTGCTTCATGACCATGACACTACTTTCTATTGGCAAAAGTTCCTATTCTCAGATTACAGCCAGATTTTATACCCAGACTGAACCAATAGCATATATGATTTATTAAGGATAAGAAACAGCATTAACTTGCTAGACATAATAATGTCTAACATGCAGAAATTGAAAATCGTAATTGGAAATTGAAATCATAACCTATTTTTCATAAATTCCTGTGAAACTAGGAAATAACAGGTAAAATTCTGTAGGGCCACTTCCAAAAATCCATAAGGGCTTTACATTTCTACATAAATAGAAATCAGAACCAACAAATCTCACAAGCCTACCAGCATGATCTAACAAGATTTTTGCTGCCATAGAAACTGGCGAGAGGGCACCTGCCTCCGTGGGTCATATTCTGTTGTCTAGATTCTTTGTTTCCAACACAAAGCAAGCCACTAACATGTAACGTGCTTTTGTCTGTATGCCTACATGGTAAGATGACACATGATACCAGTCTACATTTTAGCTCTAAGAAATGAGACTTTCAGAGGAATACCAAAATTAATAATAATGTCTAACAAGCAGAAACAGTTAATGCTAAGTTTCCTATCCTTAATAAATCATATTCACTATTGGTTTAGTCTGGGTATAAAATCAGGCTGTAATCTGAGAATAGGAACCTTTGCGAATAGAGAGAAAGTAGTGTTATGGTCATGAAGCAGGTGCAGCTGAAGACAATGAACAGGGTTGGGTTTCTTAGGGTCTCTAACTTAGGAACAAAAACATCGATTGCAATATATTATGAAATCCATGGACAGTGCTCTATCTGTTTGTAACCTTAAAACCAGGATTCCACTGATAATGCTACCTACTGTAAAAGTACCTCTGATTGCTGAAGCTATATGTGTTAAGGATTTTCACAGGAAACTGCATTTTCCATGATTTCACTTGTTTATGGGAGGTGGGAAATCTGAAAAACAAGGCTCTCTGCTTTTCCCTCAGTGGGTGGCAACAGACAATACCTCACAGTACTTCCCAAAACTACTTCTAGTCCAAGCTTCAACCCTAATGATGCTGAGCATTTCAGCTGTCCAGAGCCTTAGCCTATGGAGTAACAGAAACTGTCTAGAACCACTATTCACTGTGAGACCTTGGGATCAGGAATGTGGCATCAGTTTGCTCCTCTGTCAGTGCTGGCAGTGGGTCCACCTCAGCTCCATCAAAATTCACACCAACACCAGCAGTTACCATTATGGCCAATGGTGCTTCACTGTAAGTGGAACAGACCCCAGAGCTTTGTGACCTGTACCTTTCCTGTTTCCTGCTGGACAAGGTCCTGCAACTCTTCTGTCCAGCCCAGAAGTTCTACTAGCCTTTCCACATTGTAAACCACATCCCCCAGCTGGACCACATCTCTGCTGCGAGGACGCCAAGCAAAGGGTCCCACTAGGTCCCGGTTGATGAGCAGCCGAGGCACTGAACCACGTACAGCCTCAGACAAGCTGGCAAAAGGTTCCACCTGAAAAATAGCACAAATGCAAGAACATGGTCCACATATGATGCCACAGCCACAGAGGCCTTGGCAGGTAAGAGATAAGGGCCAAACCCTGGGACATGGGGAGCTTGCCACTAAGTCTGGACAACCTTCTCCTCCCATGCCTCCCTTTCCTCTTCTGCTACATTTGCCTTGGCCTCTCACCACCTCCATCCCTTCTGCCAAACTGCATTCTGCCTGCAAGCATCTTCCTTCCCCTTGCCCTACCTACTATACCACATGGCCCCTGCTAGCAGCCTCTGCTACACTTATCTTCCACCTGACAGGGGAGCCATAGCCCCTGCAGGATCCTGACATGCTCAAGAGCTGAGTACTATCCCATATCCTGTCATTACCAGCAGAAGCCAGGGAGACCTGTTCATTAGAAACAATGTTTTAAAAAAGAGTAAGTTGGGCCCTGGCAGGATGGCTCAGTGGTCTAAAGAGCCTGCTTGGGAAAGGTTGGGCGGCTTCAGGGACCGCGGTTCGATCCCCAGCACCACATGCTGCCAGCCCTGCCCTCGGGGCAGGCTGGGCCGGCCATAAAAATAAATAAATAAACAAACAAACAAAAGTTCTAAAACAAGAAAAAAATAAAATAAAATAAAAAATAAAAAAGGTTAAGTTAAGAGATTATACCAAAACTTGGAGGAAAATTATCAATTCCCACCTTTGATTGCAAAGAAATTCGAATGGATTAAAGAGGTGAATGTTCTTGAGGAAAATGGGCTTTACAGGTAAGGATATAAAAGGAATTTTTAAGCATAAATATAGTCTAATAAGACAAAGGAATTCAAGAGGTTTGGCTCTGTAAATACTATCACTTTGGTGTCAATATAAACTACCATAGAAAAATTTAAAATGAGTCATCACTATAAACATTTATAGTATATGCGAGCTTATTTTGGATAAGCTAATTCATAAACATGTAATTTATAAAATAATTTCTGTTGCTAATTTATAACTCGATGGGAAATGGGCAAGATATGCCAATATGCAATCCAAAGAAAATAAAAATCATAAATAAACAGGAAAAGAGGAATTTTGCTGTTGTCACTCTTTTTTTTTTTTTTTTTTCAACCATGAATTGAACTTATGGCCTTGACTGGGAATTTCACTCTTGCAGAAACCTAAAATCTCTCTCCCCTGACTTCTGTAGGACTGGCATCTGGCTTCCAGGCACAAGCGTCAGCTCCATAGCTGGCTCAGTTCCTCTCAAGTTTATCACTGGTCCTAGCATGGTACTAGTCTTCGTAATCTAGCCTCAACAGCCAGCCTACCCTTCCTACTCTTCCCACTACACTCCCCAGACTAATCCAGGGCCTGCAGTGCCATCCACATGCACATACTGCCACCCTGCTGGAGACATACTTGCCACCTCATCTTTCAGCCCACTCCCCATAGGCCGTCTGACAAACCTCCAGGGAGGTCCCAAGGATGAGCAGCAGATCTGCCATGGGGAAATCAAGCACATGTAGCAAGAACCTCTCAGGCAGTGGCTCCCCAAAGAACACGATATCGGGCTTCACAGTGCCAGTGCAAACTGGGCAGCAGGGTACCCTGTCCATCATCACATCAGCCTGAGAATGAAAGAGAAGGTGAACCCACAGAAAGTTCCTTTAGGAAGAAAAACAACAACTTCTAAAGGAAGTTTAAAACATGCACAAAAGCTGACAGTTTATGATGGATTAGCACATGCCCAGCTTCACCAATTACCAACATTTGCCAACTGTTTCATATAATCCTCCTAGATGGTTTCACCTACAAATTTTCCCTCAGCCTCCAATGTCTAATCTCACTCTCCACATGGGCTGTGTCAAAGGAATACGTACAGGACTAGTCCTCCAATGGTGCTCTCTAGACATATGACCCATAATCAGGGGTAATACAAACCTTGTGCCTGGTTTGAGCTTAACTGACCAGGCTCTCACTTTAGCCATGGAAGACATTCAGTCAGCTTTAACTCAATGGCTGGCAATGTCAGGAGTAGAGTAACAATACCTACCAAATATTGCTTTTTTCTAGGCCAGGGTAAAGCAGGTTAATATACTGTTAATGTATTCTGAGCCAATACTCTGGTAAAGATGGAAATGGAGGAAAGATGGGAGACATTTGTTTCTCTTTTTTTATGATTGATGGGACTTGTTTTAGCAAGATAAATCCAGCAAGAAACAAGCAGGAATAATCACCACAAGAAAGAGACCCACTAAGGAATTCAGATATGAGCTACCAATAATAAAATTTTGTATTTAAATTAAAAGTAAAAAATCCTCACAAGCTTAAAATATCTATTAAGACTAAGAAACTATTAAAAATGTGATTGACCTGAAAAAGAATCAAAGAGAACTTCTAGAAATAAAAAGTAAAATTAAAACTCAGTGGAAGGACTTTATTTTCTACAATAGAACTGGGTGTTAATGAACTGAACATAGATAAAAGAAATCACCAGAACGTAACACAAGCAGAGCAGGAGCGGGCACTACTGTCAGAAAGCAGGTATAATGCACATCTGCTCAGAGAGCCATGAAAGGAAGGGGTACAGGGGCAGAAATGAGCAGCACTGGAAGAGGTAACAGCAGGCTTATCCAGCAACGATGGAGAATCCAAACTCAAGCCCTACACATTTCAAGAAGAATAAATAAAAAGATACATCTATACAGAGATAAAAGAGTGATGCTACAAATCTCCAAAGACAAAGTTTTTAAAATATGCAAAAACTGGTATCAACAAATTTTGAAATATATATACATATGCAAAAGATCCAGCACAATATCAAAGAAGGAAAACAAAGTCAGAAGATGGACACCTCCCTGTACCAAGACTCATTGTGGAGCTACAGGAATCAAGACTGTGATTCAAGACTGTGATACTGGTGAAAGTGTAGAGGCAGAGATTAACAAAATAACAGAGGCCAAAATGACAAAGAAATATCTCAACATCTTGTTTGCTTTGTTTTTTGAGACAGGATCTCACTATGTAGCCCAGGCTGGCCTTGAATTCACTATATCACCAAGGCTGGCCTCAAACTCATACCAATCCTCCTGCCTCAGCCTCCTGAGTGCTATGATTACAAAAGTGTGCCACCACTCCTGGCTTTCAACTACTGTTAACAAAGGAGCAAAGCATCTTGATCAAAAAAAAAAAATTTTTTTAAGGTGTCCTGGGGATTGAATACAGGGCCTCACACATGTGAGATAAGTGCTGTTACACCAAGCTATCCCTGGTCTTCTTCTAGTCTCACTAAGTTGCCCCAATTGGCCTCTAGCTTGTTGCCCTCCTGTCTCAGCCTTAAAGAACAGGCATATGCCACAGCTGGAACAAACTGTTACTGAATGTCCACATACAAAGAAATGAACTTAGGCACAGACTTCAGTGTAGCCCGAAAATTAACTTGGATCAAAGACCCAAATATAAAGGGTAAAACAAACTTCTTGGGTTGTTTTGTTTTGGTTTGGTTTTTGAGAGAGCGAAATAGTTTAGGCTGGCCTTGAAATCACTTTGTATCTCAGTGGAACTCGAAGCAATCCTTCTGCCTCAGCCTTCTGAGTGTTGGGATTACAGACATGCATCACCACACCTGGAAAAACAAACTTCTATAAAATGACATAGGAGAAAACTTAACTAATACTCATTATGGTAATGATATGTTAGATACAACCCCAAAAGCACAGCTGATAAGTAACTGTAGGGTGTGGTGGTACACTTTTGTAACCCCAGCACTTAGCAGGCAGAGCCATTAGTGAAACTGTCCGTAAAACCCACACAGAAAAGAAAGAACTGATATTGAAAGCTATTAAAATTAAAAGCTTCTGCTCTGTGAAGACACTGTCAAGGGAATGAGAAGCCACAGGCTTGGAATTCACAAGACATATCTGATAAAGAACTATTAAATAAGCAACTTAAACCTCAACAATAAATCACAATTCAATCAAAAAGAAATAGGCAAAAATGAACAGAAACCTCTCAATAAAGAGAAAAAGCACATGAAAAGACTTTCAATGTAGGTCTCAGGGAAATGCACATTTAAACAAGAAAAGGGCCAGCCAGATAGCTCAGGAGATTAAAGCACCTATAAGCAGGCCCAGGAGCCAGGCCCCACTCCCAGGGCTGCTGAGATAGCAATGGAGACTGGGTGTGGTAGCACAGGCCTATAATTCCAGCTCTTGGAAGGCTGTAAACAGGCAGATCACTAGGAGTCCAATCTAGTAGTGACACCCCTGAACACCCTATAGACCCTTCCCTAAAATACTAAATAAATAAACAAACAAGGAAACACCACTACATACCTGTTAGAATACCCAAAGTCCAGAACACTGACAACACCAAGTGCTGACAAGGACATGGAGCAACAGGAAGTCTCTCTAGCTGTCAGTGGGAATGTAGAGTGCTACAGTCACTTTGGAAGAGAGCATGGAAGTTCCTTAAAAACTAAACATTTTTAAATTTTTAAAACTACTTTTATTGGAATATTTTAGGTATACATAGTGATCACACTCATCATAAGAAAATTGTACCTACCTGTATATGATATATCTTGATTCTTTTTTTCCAATTTCCTTCCCCTCCCATTACCCCCTTTTCCCTCTTCACAGAGCTAAAGAACATTATCATATAATCCAGCCATTATGCTCCTTAATATGTACCCCCCAAAATTTGAAAACTGGCATTCATACAAACACCTGCACATGAATATTTACAGAACCTTTATTCACAGTTGCCAAAACTTGGAAGCATTGAGGATGCTTTTCATTAAGTAAATGGAGCAAAAAGACTGCTTCAAGGCCAGCTTGGGCTACACAATGAGACCCTATCTCAAACAAAACGCATGGTGGTATACACCTGCAATCCCAGTACTCAGGAGGCTGAAGCTGGAGGATCTCCAGAAGTTCAAAGCCAGCCTGGACTATAGAAGTGAGTTTAAGGCCAGTCTGTACTACATAGCCAGACAATGTCTCAAAACAAAACTCATGTGTATGTGTGTGTAAAAACTATGATATACCTAGAAAATGGGATATTATTCACTACTAAAAAGAAATGAACTATTTAAGCCATGGAAAGACATGGAAGAAATTTAAATACACATTGCTAAATAAAAGAAGCCAATCTGGGCCAGGCAGGATGGCTCAGTGGTCTAAAGCGCCTGCTTAGGAAAGCTTAGGCAGCTGCAGGGACCTCAGTTCGATCCCCGGCACCACATGCTGCGCCAGCCCTGCCCTCAGGGCAGGCTGAGCCGGCCATAAAAAGAAATAAATAAACAAAAAGTTCTGAAACAAGAAAAAAATAAAAAATAAATAAATAATTTTTTTCTTAAAAAAGAACCCAATCTGGAAAGTCTGCTTACTACCTGAATCCAACTCTATGACATTCTAGCAAAGACAAAACAATGGAGATAGCGAAGAGGTCAATGGTTGCCAGGAGCTGGGGACATACAGGGAAAACAAGTTGAGCACACAGGACCTTCACAACAGTGAGTGTACCCTGGATGATACTGTAATGACAGATAAGTGTCATTACACATTTGTCCAAACCCACATAGTATATTTTGTATCTAGTTGTCCCCCCAAAGCCTCATGCAGTCATGGGGTGGGGACTTCTAAAGTTTGAGATTAATTCATGATCCACTGGGATTATGGATGACCAAGGATTGGATTATGGGTCTAAATACTGCTGGGATTATGGGTGTGGCCTGAGGCAGAGAGCCTGAATGTAACACAAGAGAGACACAGACTTTCTCTCTGTTGCCTCAGTTGCCACTGTTGCTGTTCCACCACCATGAACTGCTGCCCTCTGCCATATGCCAGTCTTCCCTGAGCCACCAAGTATGGACTAAAACCTCCAGTAATTGAGCTAAATAAACCTTTCCTTCCTTCATTTTGGGTGTGGGGTATTTGTCCCATCAGTGAGAGAAGAGTAACTGTGACACTACACAATGTACAGCACACCAAAAGGAAACACAAATGTAAATGATGGGCTCTGGTAATAGTCAGGTGTCACCACTGGTTTATTTACTGTAACATGGCCCATTCTAGCAGGGATGCTGTAAATATATGGCTAGAGAATATCTAAGAACTGTCTACACTTTCTCTTCAAGTTTGTTGTGAATCTAACACTCCTGTAAAAAAAATAAAAATAAAAGTAAATCCCAGGGAAATTAGAATAGAGAAGCAGAAGATGGCAGCAAGTCAGTCTCACCCAGACCTGGAAGAGAAAGAGAAGATAAATTCTGAGAACCAAGAAAAAGGTGACAGTAAAGCTAAAAGTCATGGAGAAATCAAAGACAACACAGAAAAAAAATGCCAGCATTGGCGCCTGAAGAGAAGACCCTGCCTCCATAAACACAAAGTCAACCTGAAAGGATGGGCAACCCCAATAATGACCACGGGCAGTTCTAACCCCAAGAAAAACTCAGACTGCAAATACAATTTGGGGTTACCAAGTGCGCTTCATGCCAGGCTAGAGTTGGAGAAGCAACCCACTATAGCATCTACCATTATTAGGAGCCATCATTATGAAGGGTTTATTGTGAAGTCATAGAACCTCCACACCTCAGGTTCTCTGGGGTCACGCTTCCACAGTGAGTGGGTAAAAGATGACCATATGAGAGTCACAGAGAGGATCAGGCTAGGCGCTGACTGCCTGAGAAATCTAAGCAACAACAGTCTAGGCTGGGAAGAAAACAGTGATTCCATCCTTCATGGTGAAAAAACAGACTGATCACATCTAGCTTTCTAAGAAACAGAGTTTGAAAGAGCTAAAATTGAGGCCAGGGGACTGCTTGGCTCCCTTGCTGCCTTCTCTCAGCCCAGAGCTTACTAACCAACGTGATGAGGGCGTGCCTCTTCTAGGATGTCTGTCACATCCTGGCCAAACAAGAGACCTCTGGGGCACGTCACAAGGCCCACAAGCCACAAAACTAGTTGAAGTCAGCAGTGATTCCATGCGCACGAAAGAGCACAAACCTTGAAAGTGTTGCGAGAGGACATAGCCATGAGGTAGACAACACACCACGGAGTGGCCCTGCCCAACGGGAAAGGTAGACAGGACTCTACATTTACACAGTAAAGTGTGGAAACACCACAGAGCCTGATTGCAACTTATGCTTCCTGTCCCATATCTGGTGGGTTCCAATACTATAAGTTCTGGAAAGAAACCATCACCCAAACACTTCAATGCAGAAGAATTTTCTGATTTCATTTCTTTTTTTATGATTTAATATTTTTATTGTTTAAGTTTAACAATGGTTATATTACATATTTTCATCATCAGATCAATTTAGATTAATAGATATAGGTATATAAGATTGATCAAACAATTAAACATTAACACTTTCAATATATATTACTTTTTTTTCCTCTTTTCTTTTCCCCTTTCTTCTTTTAAAAGTTAACACATTGCATATTGTCCTCACAATAGTTCTACATCTGATTTCATTTCTATTTGCCTTCTTGCTTTTGCTTCATTTTGTTCTTTGGTAAAGGGCTATTGTTTAAATTCCATGTGCTTGTACAGTTTCTATGGCTTCTTTTCTTCTAGTTTCATTCCATTATGATTTGATAAGATACAGGAAATTATTTTAATTTTTTTATATTTGTTAAGGTTTGCTTTATAGCCCTAGATATGATCCATTTTGAAGATCATTCCATGAGCTGCTGAAAAGGATAGGTATTGTAAGGTTGTTGGATGGAATATTCCGTAAATACCTATTCAGCCCATTTAATTTATGGTACAGTTTAACTCTGACACTTCTCTGTAGATTTTTATCTGAATAACTTTTCTTTTTTTTTTTTTTTTTGAGACAGGGTCTCACTGTGCAGTTCAGGCTGGCTTTGAGCTCACTTTCGTAGCCCAGGCTGGTCTCAAACTCACAACGATCCTCCTGCCTCAGCCTCCCAAGTGCTGGGATTACAGGCGTGAGCCACCACGCCCAGCATGAATAACTTTTCTCAACTATCTGGTGAGAATAAAGTATTAAAGTCACCCACTACTATTTTACTGGAATGTATGTCTCTTCACGTTAAATGGCGTTTTCCTATAAAGTTGGGCACATCCATGTTCAGTGTATATGTATTTGCAACAGTCATCCCTTCTTGGCAAACTGTTTAATTTACTAATATAGCATGGCTTTCCTTGTCTATTCACTCATTTTTATGGCTGGCTCAGCCCGCCCCGAGGGCAGGGCTGGTGCAGCATGTGGTGCTGGGGATCGAACCGCGGTCCCTGAAGCCTCCCAAAGCTTTCCCAAGCAGGGGCTTTAGACCACTGAGCCATCCCACCGGGCCCTATCCTTCCTTGTCTTGTCTGAATAATTTTGTCTTTAAGTCTACTTTGTTAACTATGAGTTATTCCCGCTTGCTTTTGACTTTTATTTGCATAGAGTATTTTAAATTTATTTTTATACAGGGCAATATAGGAATCTAATTTCAATCTTTTACACAAAGGTATGTTTTGCCATCACAATTTGTTAAAGAGCCCATCTTTTTAGTAATCCTTTAGTTTTCAGTAGTATTTGTTATAATGGTTCCCTTTTCATTTCTAATTGATCTCTACTGAATGGAATGGTGTTTTCTTTGGTCATATTATCAAAAGTGATCAACAGATTCAATGCAGTCCCCATCAAAACACTAATAACACTCTTCACATAAGTTAAAAAAGATACTAGAATTCATATGGAAACACAAAGAGCCCAAAATAGCCTAATCAATCTTAAAACAAGGGCAAGGCTGGTTGCATCACAATACCCAATTCTAAATTATACCACAGGGCCAGAGAGAGACCTCAGTAACATAAGCATGTGCCTAGCATGTGCAAGACCCTGAGTTTGACACCCAGTACCCCCACAAAAATAAATAAATAATACTACAAAGCTACAATAACAGCATATTATTGGCATAAAACTAGGAACATAGACCAATGGAACAGAATAGAGAACACACAGGCCCAGTCATATACAACTACAATCAGACATCTGATTCTAAGCAAAGGAACCAAAAGTACAGATTGAAGAAAAGACAGCCTCTTTAACGAATGGTACTGGAAAAAGCAGGAATCCACTTGAAGATTAAAACAAGATCCCTATCTCTTGTATAAAAATCAATTCAAAATGGATCAAATACCTAGATATAAGCTGTGAAACTTTGAAATTGCTAAAGAAAACAGGGGAAATATTTGAAGCCATAGGTACAGGCAAAGACTTCTTGAACAGGACTCAATAGCCCAGGAAATGACAACAAGAATCAATAAACGGGACATGAAATTTAAAAGTTTCTGCACCTCAAGGCAAATAACCAACAGGATGAAGAGACAACTCACTGAATAGGGATCATCTCTGCCAGCTACTCTTCCAACAGAGGATTATTATCTAGAATATATAAAAAATTCACAAAAAGAATAGCGCAAACAATAAAGGGCAAAAGAACTGAACAGATATTTCTCAAGAAAAATACAGCTAGCTAATAAGCATATTAAAATATTCAACATCTTTAACCACTAGGAAAAAACTACATGAAGAGTCCGTTGTATCCCAGTCAAAATGGTTATCATCAAAAATACAAAAAACAAATGCTGGTGAGAATGCTAGGAAAAAGGAACCCTTCTAAACTGCTGATGAGGGGCTGGGGATTTGGCTCAGCGGTAGAATGCTTGCCTAACAACCTGGAAGCCCTGGGTTCGGTCCTTGGCACCAAAAAGAGAATAAAACCTCTAAACTGCTAATAGGAAAGTAAATACCACTCCTTAATACCCATAGGAGGGGGCCTGCCTGATAACTCAGTTGTTTAAAGCATTGGGTAAATGCAGTCAGGCTCAGGGTGCTGTGGTTTGGTCCCCAGCCCCACAAGCCACACCATGCCCACCCTTAAGGCAGCCAGAACTAGCCAAAAAAAAAAAAAAAAAGTAATTACCTACATACACATGTTTACCATGGCAAAATTCACAATAGCCAAGATATAGAACAAGTCTACATGCCCATTTACAGGTGACCACATAAAGTATACACAATGAAGCATTATTCAGTCATAAAAAAAATATACTATCTACAGAAAAATGGGTGGACCTAGATCATTAGGCTGAGTAAAATAAGCCAGACTAAAGCAAATATCTACAATATGCTCTCCCTAATATGTGGAATCAAAAAGAGATAAGAAAGTGGAAAGGAAACTATTATTAGACAAGAAAAAGGGAGGAGTAAGGGCAGGGTAATAGAAGGACTGAATATGATAAAAATATATACATCGGAATGGGCCTGAAAAAATGTGGAACTGGGTAGCCGGGTGTGGTGGCGCATGCCTATTAATCCCAGCACTAGCCTGGGCTACAAAAGTGAGCTCAAGGCCAGCCTGAACTACATAGTGAAACCCTGTCTCAAAAAGACAAAAAAAAAAAAAAAAAAGTGAAACTGGGGTGAGAGTAGGACAAGGGGGTAATGGGAGATGATTAAAGTATGTTGTATGCATGTGCAAATCTGCAGAAATGAAACCCATCAACCTGTATAACCAATATGCACTAATAAAAAATATGGAAAAAATAAAACCCATTAAAAGGCAACTGAAAAAAGAAACCATTTTATCTACTATTGAAGTGTGAAGAAGTATCTCCCAAAGACTGTCTGCTGTCAAGAAACAGTGGATTATCCTGAAGGATCCCAGCCATCTGCTCTTTTTCCCCACTCTGCTTCCTTGCCATGAGATGAGCAGTTTTATTTCACCATGCACTTACACTCCAACTGCTGCCTTTGAAAAAGGTCAAAAACCATGGGGCCAACAGACATGAACTAAACCTTCTCAAACCCTGAGGCTGGTCGCCATAAACTGATCACCTTAGGAATTTGTACAATAATGAAAACTAACATGTAAGGTCTACATTAAAATTCATACTTTCTGATTTCAAAACTTACCATAATATAGGACAGTAACCAAAGTGGTACAAACAGAACAAGACCTCAGAAATAAATCCTCATATATCGTCTGATTTTTATTTATTATTGTTTTTAATTTTTTTTTCTTGTTTCAGAACCTTTGTTTGTTTATTTATTTTTATGGCCAGCTCAGCCTGCCCTGAGGACAGGGCTGGCGCAGCATGTGGTGCCAGGGATCGAACCATGGTCCCTGCAGCGGCGTAAGCTTTCCTAAGTGCTTTAGACCACCGAGCCATCCTGCTGGGCCCCTGATTTTTTTTTAAAGAGAGTCTTTTGTTTTTGTTTTTGTTTTAATGCATTTTGTATAGGGTTTCACTAAACAGCTCTTGAACTTGTAGTGATCCTCCTTTCTCGGCTTCCCCAGCACTGGGATTACAGGTGTGTGCCACTGGCTCACTCAAAGTGGCTGGCTCAGTGCACCCAGGGGTGGGGCCAGCACAGCACGTGGTGCCAAGGATCAAACCCCAGTCCCTGTGCTTGCCTAAGGTGCTTAGTTCACTGAGCAACCTCACCAGCCCTACATGCTCAGATTTTTGAACAGGGAGCCAAGACCATTCCATGAGACAAATGACAATTTTACCAACAAATGGTCCTGGGAAAACAAGACATCCAGAGGGAAAAAAAGTCAAAGTTGAGCAGCACTTGCTGGCAACATTTAAAATGGCAGGGAAAGCATGGAAAGCCAGGTATCAATGTGTCTGCTATCAAATCAGGAACTGAGATGGGCATGTGCTGATCTTGTGTTCTAGCTGAGCTCCAGGCTTCAGATGAAATTTACAGGCCTCTGGCAAATTTGTGGGATCATCTTCCTTGCCCCCTAAGGTCACATGCAACAGTGATCTATGCACCCAAGTCACACTTCTAAACCCACAGGAGACACCATTAACTTCCCTCAAGTTTAAGACACAAACAGAAAATAGTAAGTGTTGGCCAGGATTGTGGAGGCACTGCCACACTACTGTTAAGAACAGCAGCTATGGAAAACAACACAGCAACTCCTCAAAAAGTTAAAACATAAGCCAGATATGGTGGCACACATCTATAATCTCAGCTAAGCAAGAAGCTGAGGCATGAAAACTGCAAATTCATGTCAGCCTGGACACCCCAATGAGACCCTATCTTTAGATTTTAAAAATAAATTAAAAGGACTGTAGCTCAGCACTCACTAAATTCAATGAGACAGACAGAGACAGAGACAGAGACAGAGTTAAACATAGTTACCACATGACCTAGTAATTCCACTCCTAGGTATACACCCAACAGAATTGAAAACAGGAGCTCAAATGCACTACTGAACACACTTTCATAGCACAACCAAAAAGCACTAAGCATTGATACAAGCTACAATGTTAATGAACCATCCAAACATTATGCTAAGGGATGGCAGACACCAAAGGCCATATAACTTTTTTTTTTTTTTTTTACTTTTGTTTGTTTATTTATTTTTATGGCCGGCTCAGCCTGCCCTGAGGGCAGGGCTGGCACAGCATGTGGTGCCGGGGATTGAACTGCAGTCCCTGCAGTTGCCTAAGCTTGCTTAAGCAGGTGCTTTAGACTGCTGAGCTATCTCACTGGCCCACAACTATTCTTTCTGAAATGAGATGGGGTCTCAGTATTGTTTGAACTTACATCTCTTGAATGACCACTGATGTAGAACATTCTTTTATGTATCTATTTGCCATTTGTAGTTCTTCATCTAAGAAGTATGTATTCACTTCAAATATCCATTTTTGGATTGGGTCTTTAAATGTGGGGGAGCCTGGTTTTTTCAATTCTTCATACATTTTAGCTATTAATATTTTGTCTGAGGGACAACTGACAAAAAGTTTTCCCACTCAGTAGGTTGTCTCTTTACTCCATAATTTCTTTTACTGTCCACAAGTTTTTTGTTGTTGTTTGTTTTTGCAAAGCTTCTTTATTCCAGAGGGGCTCAGTCCTTGGCAGCTGGCTTCCTCATGGCGGTCAACACATTGTTCTGCTCCTCACACTTTCTCTTAGTGCAGATGTGCATCCCTACCCTTTTCTTGAGGAACTTGAAGGCGCATCTGTTCATAGAGACCTTGAACAGTTCCATGGCATGCCACCCACAGGGAGCAAAGCTACACACCTCCTGGATCATGTCCCCCACAAACTTAGAATGTTTGGTGAGGCATCCGCGATGGCGGTTGTGCCTTGGTTTGCTCACATTTTTAGTCACCTTGTGGCCCTTGTTGAGCCCCATGGCCATGGGATAGTGGAGAGCCATGGTGTTCTTCAATGGTTGCTGAGGCAGAAGGGCTGCAAGCTCTTTAATGAGATGAGATCCCAGCTACTGATTCTTTGTAATATTTCACATGCAATCAGAGCTTTGTTCATGAAACATATACGTGGGTGCAGCCTGTGGGGGGGGGATGTGGTACCAGGAATCAAACCATGGTCCCTGCAGTTGCCTAAGCTTGCCTAGGCAAGCACTTTAGACCACTGAGCCATCTCGCCAGCACCTACCTGTTCATGAAATCTTTGCCTACACCTATGTCTTCAGGAATTCTACTTATTCTCTCTTTCAGGAGATTTAGTGTTTCTATTTTAACGTTAAGATCTTTGATTCAGGAGCCCGGCAGGATGGTTCAGTGGTCTAAAGCGCCTGCTTAGGAAAGCTTGGGCGGCTTCAGGGACCATGGTTTGATCCCCGGCACCATATGCTGCGCCAGCCCTGCCTGCAGGGCAGGCTGAGCCAGCCATAAAAAAGAAATAAACAAAAGTTCTGAAACAAGAAAAAAATAAAATAATTCTTTAAAAAAATCTTTGATTCATTTTTATTTTAGTTTAGCGTATGGTGAGAGACACGGGTCTAGTTTTAATCTTTGGCATGTAAAAAGCTAGTTTTTTTGTTTGTTCATTTGTTGGTTTGGGGTTTTGGGGTTGTTTTGTTTTGTTTTTTTAGTATCACTTATGGGCCAGGGAGATAGCTCAGTAGAATAAGTGCCTGACTGGCAAGTGGAGGATCCTGAGTTCAATCCCCAGTACGGCAAATAAATAAGTAAATAAATAAATAATCATTTATTAAAGGGGCTATCTTTCTTTCAGTAAAGATGTTTGGCCCTTTTGTCTAAGACAGCTGAGTGTTTTTGGAGTTGTTTCTGCATCTTATAATATTTTCCACTAGTCTTGGGTCTTCTTGCCTGTACAATGCTTTTCATCACGACAGCTTTGTACTATAATTTCAAATCAGAGATTGTGATGCCCCCTGCCTTGCTATTATTGCCATGAATTATTTTTGCTGTTCTAAATTTCTTGTGGTTCCAAATGAATTTCAGGATTGTTTTCTCTAATTCTATGAGGTATGCTATTGGTATTTTGATTGGGATTGTATTAAATCTGTATAACAATTTTGGGAGTATGGCCTTTTCACTATGTTCACTCTTCCTACTCACAAGCAAGGGATATCTTTTCATTTTCTAATATCCTCTTTGATGTCTTTTTTTCAGAATAGTGTAACTTTGAAGGTAAAGATCTTTTACTGCTTTTAATGAGAAGCGCACCAACAGGTGGAAGGAGGTGAGAGTTAGAGGAGGGAAGGCTGCAAAGAGAACTGACAGGTGTTATCCACACAGGCCTACTCCTGGCAGCCAATGTCATTGTTAAGGACTGTGAACAGACACTAAAAAAAATAATAATAATAAAAAAAATAAGCACAACAAATTCCACTCATAGATCTAAAGACTTAGATTCTGATTCATGAAACTGTATTCATTTTTTTCACAAAGTGTCCTTATCTGTTTACATTCTCTGTACCTTTTCTTATAAATGGCTTCATAGTGAAAATATTAGCATTTATACTTATAGCTCTGATTTGCTATTTCCTTAAATACCCAAAATACTATTCTACAAAAATGGAAAATTGTCTACCCC